>JAWDGP010004150.1:50000-71510 GCA_033675545.1 Elysia crispata | reverse complement strand
CAAGACTGAGGTATAGGATATAGGAATAAATCATATGGAATCAGTAAGACAGAGGTATAGGATATAGAAATCAATAATATGGAATCAGCAAGACTGAGTTATAGGATATAGAAATCAGTAATGTGGAATCAGTCGAGTTTGACTGGGTTGACAGTGTGTACCGACGATGTATATATAATAAACACAATCCGAGACCATGCACCGTTGGCTGTATCGATAAAACTATTTTGGCAAACCGGTTTGTTTTTACGAAACGAATTCAACACAATATATATTGTTAGGAATAGAGTTTGAGCTGATTTCTGATATAAAATCAGAGATCTAGTTTGATCGATTTTCTGTAATAACTCAGAGTTTTGGTTTGAACGACTTCCTGATATAAAAGAAGAGATTTAATGAGCGTGTCAGTGGACCCCGCCCGGTATGGATCTACGGCCAAGGTGTTTTGAAGATCTGCTTGTTGGAAAGCTATAATGTCATTTTTTTCTGTTTGATGAAGCCCTAGAGTTCAAAGGTTTGATTCTCAAAAACTGTAAACCTGCTCAGGACCAAAACAATCATCTATTTTTACAAGTTTATCTACCGATGAAAATAATATTCAATGCCGAAAAGAAACTCCCCCCCACCCCCTAATCACGCTTAAGGCGAATGCCCCAATAATCTGCGAGATGCAGGTGAGAGCATTAAGATAATAGGAAACCTTTGATGAAGATCGGTTACACATCATCAATATCCATAGACCATTCATATGACCATCGATATGAGACTATCGATATCACCGATGGCGACTTCTAAACTTGCAAGTCATTTCAATGCTGTTGAATTGTTTTTACTTGCCCACGACAATATGGACGCCTAGCATCAGGCAAACTACCACTACCGATTGTCGCCCTCAAATTTATCTTCTATCTCTTCACCTCTGCAATCTCGGAAAATTCATGTGAACCAGTTTACAAGAGGAATGAACCAATAGCAGACGATAAAGTCCTCACGGCCCAACTCAGCCAGGGGAAGTAACTGCAGCCTCACACCATGGGCATACGACTGCTAGTGGTAACAGCTGGTATCGCCTCCTTATTGCCCTCCTTCCCTGCAAAACTGAGATTTTCAGTTATTAGTAATAAATACTCTATGTAGGGTTTTTGCATCGAAATTAATCCAGGCAAATCTAGTTGGTTCCCTGGACTATACAGGAATGTTTTATCCGATTATTTATTCAGGGGGAGGGTTGGGGAGGAGGAAGCAAGAGAGAGAGAGAGGGGGAGATGGGACGTGTCCCACTGATATGGACGAAGTATGTGCGTATGCAGTGATAGATTTGAATATCCGATTTTTCTTTTCGCAAAGCTGTCGTCACATACTTCAGGCTGGTCGGAGTTGTGTGGCCGCCATATCGGTTTGTGGGTGCATAGAGTTCGGATCAGTCTGCTCGAGACACAGACAGAGAAGGAGTTCAAATCATTCTGCCAGACACAGAGAAAGAGAAGGAGCGACAAGTCTTCCAGCGCTCTCTCAGAAAATAAGATTCTTCCAAAATGGACATATCCATGGATTGTGTGACGCTTCCCTCTCACGGTTGGATCTAAACTAAAGGAGTTTTCGCTCATTGAGGAGTTTCCCAGTTAGATCTAGGTTTGTTTCTTTGTTTTCAAGAAATCACCAGAAACATAAATTGTAATTTGCTTGTGTCTTGTAATGTGGATGATATACTAGAATCGATAATACAGGTTGAAAAACAAACGTGTCAAATAGATCCTAAATTTATTGATCTGGATTTATAAGGTTTTAGAAAACCAAGAAAATTTTCGAAAATTCAGTATTTCTTAAGACGTTTCTTAAGCAAAGTTTATTCTAAGTCGTGCTGTAAAATAAATAATGTGTTAATAAAGTTCCTTTGCCTTTTATTAGAGAGCTTTGCACGTTAGATTTTGTCACTTAATTTTGTTACTAATTTATTGTAGAGTCTCACATGTTCAGGTTATTGGATGAAGATATCATAAGGTATGTATATATATATACATATACTGTGAGTTTATTCATCTATCTACCTATTGTTCACAACTATCTATATTTCTGCAGATCTTTTAATCTTTGAACGTTTTATAGCTGACTATCAAATTTCTACCTACATATTTGGTTGTCTTTCTATGTGTCCGTCTAAGATAACAAGCGTAAATGTTGACCGCACGTCTTGTGAAAATCTTGTATTTGTCGCCCTTCTGGGATAAAATGTGTTAAGTTTAATCCAAAATTTGTGATATCTTGTATATGTCGTCCTTCTGGGATAAATTGTGGTGTCATGTTTAACTCCAAGATTTGTGATATCTTGTATATGTCTTCCTTCTGGGATAACATGCGTTAAGTTTAACACCAAGATTTGTGATTTATTGTATATGTCGTCATTCAGGAATAACATGTGGCATATTAAACTCCAGATTTGTGTTATGTTGTATATGTCTTCCCTCTGGGATAAGATGTGTCATGTTTAACTCCAAGATTTGTGATTTCTTGTATAATATGTCGTCCTTCTGGGATAACATGTGGTTTCATGTTAAAATGCAAGATTATCTTGTATACATCGTCCTTCTGGGATAACATGTGTCAAGTTCAACTCCAAGATTTGTGATATCATGTTAATACCGTCCGCCTGGGATATCATGTGTCAAGTTTGACAACGAGACTTGTGTAATCTTGTTGATGGCATCCTTTTGGAATAATTATACTGTGTCAAGTTTACTTGAAAGAATTGTGATATCTTGAAAATGACATCCCTCTGAGAATTGTGTCAAAATTCATTGCAAGACTTGTAAAATCTTGTAAATGGCATCCTGCTGGGAAAGCATGTGTCAATTTGACAACGAGACTTGTATAGTCTTGTTGATGGCGTCCTTTTGGAATAAGATACTGTGTCAAGTTTGCCTGCAATAATTGTGATATCTTGAAAATGAAATCCTCCAGGGAATTATGTCATGTTTGATTGCAAGACTTGAAAATCTTGTAAATGACGTTCTTCTGAAATTGCAAGAGCACGTTTGCTTCTTGCAACAGAGCAAAAAGACATTTTTTTCACAGATCAATGTAGGGAGGAAGAGAGAGAGAGAGAGAGAGAGAGAGAGAGAGAGAGAGACAGAGAGACAGAGAGACAGAGAGACAGAGATAGACAGACAGACAGACAGACATCCAGACAGAACGAGAGAGACAGAGAGAGAGACAGACCGACAGACAGACAGACAGACAGAGAGCGATAGGGATGAAGAACTTCATGAGTAACCAATCAAACTTCCTCTTTTTCTTCTTCTCTTCCTCCTCCTCCTCCTCCTCCTCCTCCTCCTCTTCGTCTTCTTCTTCTTCTTCTTCTTCTTCTTCTTCTTCTTCTTCTTCTTCTTCTTCTTCTTCTTCTTCTTCTTCTTCTTCTTCTTCTTCTTCTTCTTTGCCTTCGCAGTTTGTCAAACAAAACCTCATCATCGCCGCTGTTTTCTCCGTTAACTGATCGACTTTGACCAAACGCGGTATGAGTCATCGTTAACGAGCTCTGCCTAGGTCAAGTGAACCGTTTTTTGTCACTTAACTGCAGGTTTTCAAGGCCAAGGGCAGCGCATGCGCGCAATTTATCGTTTGTTGCAGGCGCTTAGATCTGGAAGATGATTGGTTATTGTTCTGATTTGGGTTTTATGGGTGTTTAACGCAGTAGATCCAAGTTTATTGAAGACCTTGTGTGGAGGACAATGGAGTTGGAGAAAGATGCACCTTGATGATAAAATAGGTGCAAGCTAATGATTGAATAAAGAGAAAAAAATTTAGTGTTAAAAGGCTGGGGGAAAAAAATCCAAAGTAAATCCATATCGAAATCTGTGAGTGTCAAGGTTTCTTGCTTTCAAGTGTTGCTAATTGGCTTCTTTCTTGTTTTTTTTTATTTTTTAACGAACATGAAAATCATTTAGCGGCATGTATTGAGCACAAAGACGGTGAAAGGCTGGGGTCGTTCAGTCTAATATGTCTGTAGCAGCCAAGATCAGAAACTTATTTGGGAGCTGATCATTGAGACTAGATATAATAATGTTAATTATGATGATAATAATAATAATAATAATAATAATAATAATAATAATAATAATAATAATAATAATAATTATTATTATTATTATTATTATTATTATTATTATTATTATTATTATTATTATTATTATTATTATTATTATTATTATTATTATTATTATTATTATTATTATTATTATTATAATGATGATGATGATGATGATGATGATAGGAAGAAGAAGAACAAGAAGAACAAAAAGAAAGACAAGAAGAACAGAAAGGACAAGAACAGGATCAAGAAGAAATATCAGGATCTTTTCTCTTTCATATTACATGGATAACAAATGAATTTGTATTCATTTTCATTCCTGGTTTGTTCAATATATAATTATATATATATGTATATATATATATATATATATATATATATATATATATATATATAATAACCGCCCTAGTTTGATGAGAGGAATGACCTTTCTTTGACCTTTGTACCTGTAATGTGCACGTGACTATGTCATAAATTCCAAAACTATATAAAATTATGGAAAAAGCTTGCCTCTATAAGAAATGAAAACAATAAATTGTAGGTCAGCGTATCTTGTTTGCTCTAACCTAACTAATAAGGTGGCTCTGTTTGTTATACACGGAAAGAGGTTACAACAAAATATGTCTGACATCGCATTAATAACATTCTGATATACCGAATGTCAAACTAGCACAGATAATGAGGAGAAGAAACCTGACAAATTTGGAAACCAAGTTTCAACGAGATTTATCTGGCAGTGACGAAGAGTGTATTGGTTTCTCTCGACACACTCCCTCGCTTACAAACAGGTCCGGGCAAAGATTCGGTTTCTCTTTGTCTCAGCTGTTTTTTCTTTTTCTCTCATTGAAATGAAAGAAACTGTGTGTGGGTTTCCGCGTCGCTTTCTTGACTTTCAAAGCCTCTAAGACCAGCTGGAAACTTTTCTCTTATTTCACAAACATTTAGCTTCTTTACCCTATATACAACACGTCTTACCTAGCACAACACAAAATAACTCTGTTTTATTTGTCACTAGACAGCAGTGAGGGATCGACCAGCTAACAGGTTAAGTTAGCAAGTTAGATTGGTGCAGTGTGCTTATTGTTTGTGTTTTATATTAAATAGGTTCGTTTCTGTTGTACATCTTTTATCTACTATGAGCGCATTATGTTCTGGTTATAAATTAAATACACAAATTAAACTTTGTTAAGCCTCCCTTAACTATGTAAACCACTAGTCATGGTTGGATCAAATCTTCGACCTGTTTCCAAGTCTGTTTTTGCTCTGAAACCCGCCTTAACTAGCAAGGAGAGGGGCGTTTCTTTAACTTGTGCTTTAGATTGAAAGTATGAAACTTTGTTGTGTTCTCAGATTATCTTATGCAAATACTGCAGAATTATGTGCCTCGTTGAGGAAACGTCATAATTATGTTTAAGATTCGCTTACCACAATGTATTGTCTTTATCCTGACTTGCAAATGTTTTTTAAGTTTACTGAAAATATAGTTATCTCCTAGTTTTGTTTTTTTTTTGCTTTTTTAGTGGCAGATTCTTTATTTGCAAGGTAATAAATGACATAGGTTGAAAGACGTTTATATGTGTCAGTTTTAGTCTACAGTATTCATCTCAGCATGAAAAAAAAAAAAGATTGTTAAAGGTTTGCAGCTTTGGATTCAGGCTATTTTCTATGAATCATAATTGCTTTGCGACATTCAGTCGCAAGGGAGGCACTTCTCACATACCCAACCCGGAAGAGACCACCCTAGTTCATCACTTAAGCTTAGAAAAGTGAGCATGACTGTGTGTTCATTAGAAACAGTGGAGCTGAGGTAGGTTACTCGTAAATTATTTTGTGTTTCTTGATCTTAAGATTGTCACCGCCAATCACGTTTTATCGTTTTCCTGTCTGGCGTGATCGATTTGGGCACATCTGCTGCACTGACTGGCGTGGCGTGGCCTGCTGGTTTCTACTGCTTGGAATATTATGAAGTCTTTATGGCATTCTGAAAGGCAGTTGGATTTTCAATGTACACGAGTGCACACACCTATTATCCTGTATGTGTGGATATGTTTGTATTGAAGTTGTCCAGTTGTTTTCTTACAAACTAAGTAATTCTAGATATCTTATTTTCTGCTCCAGCAGTATTTCATAATGGTGTTGGATGGCTATTATTCGAAGAATTGAATCTGTGAAAGGCAATTCTGACCCTTGAGATGAGAATATTATATTTTCCCAAACTTCCTCCCCTCATCGCTCTCTCTCTCTCTATCTCTCTTTCTCTCTCTCTCTCTCTATCTATCTCTCTCTATCTATCTCTCTCTCTCTCTCTATCTATCTATCTCTCTCTCTCTCTCTTACCTCAACAACTCCAGTGCCCACAAACTAGACCACATGATACCCTCCCAGACAATATTTTTGAGTCAACCGAGAGACCACCATTTTAAACAACGCAAACCGTTTCCAATAGTTTCTCCTAAGGAGCCTGTCTTCGCGTGGTATTGATTTTTACAAGTCCAGTCAATCACGAACTTGGGATATAAAACACAAGATCCTTTGACAAGAGAAAAAAAAATGGATAGTACTATTATTAATTTGTGGGCAAAAATAATTAAGATGAAGCCAGTGTGCACAGAAAAAAAACCTACCATATTTGTTCTCGTGTAGCATACACGATATTTGTGCTGATTTAACCTTAGGGAGGTTTCTTGGTATTTGATTCACAGTGGTATTTGTTTGGTAAAGCTCAATCTGACAAAACATTTTGTTTCTATAACGCATGTTATTTACCTTCTACATACTCGAAATTGTCTTTCTTGTGTAAACAAAGTTTGTAACATGTTTGTCTGTTTTCTTTTTTCAGATGATAAGAAAGAACATCGAGCGATAAAGAACAAAAAAGGACTAAAATCATACCTGTCTATAATTTTGGAAGTTGATACTTTCTGAACGGGACATACGTGGTTACACTTGTAAAACTGTATTTCTGTCACCTCTTAGCCGAGGATATTACCAGAATTTACACTTCTGAGCTCTCCCGACCAGCGGAACTACTTTTTTCATTTTTCTGGCGTATTAATCTTTCATTGGGTGACAAACGCCACAATTTGCCGCAAATAACCACTTCTCATAGGCATTGAATCTGAAAACACTTCTCAACATAGCAAGTTGTTGCCTTCTGTGCACTGTCGTTTGCCATTGATTACAGTGAATCTACGGGACAACCCTGTGACGTAGAACTCGAGAAAGGGTGACGTCACTGTGCCACACGTGACATATCAATGAGTTCCAGCACAACCAGCGCCACCATTTCCGTCCAGTCTCGCTACGCCAGCCGAGCCGGAGGGCGCCGCGTCCCTGAACCCGTGACCATCTTAGATGATGATCATGTGAGCGACCGACGTGACAGCGATGTCCCCGAGACGCCTGCCCACACGGAGCTCGAGCTGGACCAGCTGTTCCACGCCTGCGATCTGGACGGCTCGGGCTACATCGACCAGGATGAGCTGGCGTCCATCTGCCAGGACTTCTCCGGGGATATCCTGGGCGATGTCTTCCAGCAACTCGACAAGGATGGAGACGGCAGGATCAGCGTGGAGGAGTTCGTCAAAGGATACAGGTATGCTAGAACACTTGGACGCTCTCAACTATATCTGCACTTCAGTTAAGCAAATTGCTGTTTTCTGTCTCAATTGATCTTTTGCAGGAAAAATCTTTCAAACGAGATTTTGAAAAAAAAATCATGAAATTATTTCCTAAAGAAAAAACTTCATGGGTCCCATTCAAATTATCATCAAAATCAAAATAAGAATCTTACATGATTGATCTCTCTTGGTCTAAACCTTTTTGCAGGACTTGCGCTATGCTTTAACAGCAAATGATTCACAAATAAGATGGTCCATCACCAAATTAACGTTACAATATTCACTGTATCACATCAACATATTTGACGTCATAGAAAGTTGCATCGATAATATTGAATAAATCAACGCAAGTAGGGCAAGCGGCGACTAAATATAGTTTATATTGTCAACGGCTCAATTTGAGAATATCGATAGCTTCGAATCAATAGAAAGAAGAAACGCGGTTAGGTATGTCTCCATCAGCAAAGTTTTATCTTTAGTAAGTTTGTTATGGCTTTGCTACTGATCCTATATACAATATGCCATACCCATGCATACATAAATACATGCATGCATGCATGCATGCATACATACATACATACATACATACATACATACATACATACATACATACATACATACATACATACATACATACATACATACATACATACATACATACATACATACATACATACATACATACATACATACATACATACATACATACATACATACATACATACATACATACATACATACATACATACATACATACATACATACATACATACATACACGAAATAGTATAAGTGAGCTCGCTTCTTTTGGCATTACACAAGGAAGTTGTCAGAGTAATGAGAAAAACGGATTTCTATGGATAGTTTTGATTTTTCTCATGGTTTTATCAGACTACTAATATCATTTGCGTAGTTTTGATAAATGCTGGAAGAGGAAAAATAGTCTCACATTCTTACAACTTTATTCTGTTCATTAAACTCATGATCATGCCTAAGAAGGTTACGGGTGTTAATCAGATATAAGTTCTTCCAAAAAGCCACCGGAATGTTGTTCTATGTAGCTCAGCGGTTACACTATCACCTCGCGCATATGGCGAGTTGAGTTTACTTCTAGCCTTACCAGCCTCAAGGATCAAAGTTTTTTGTTAACTTGAAGCGTAGGAGAAAATTCATGTGCGAATATGATATATTCTAAAAAAAACTCCTGAAGGCTCATAAGTGAACTAATGGTCTCTACTTAAGAATCCTGACTTTTCTTCCATTCCCCAGAGATATTGTCCGGCGGAAGGAGACCCAGAAGCGTCAGATGATTCGGCAGCGGCTCAAGTCACGCTCGGAGGAGAACTTGGCGGACGGGGAGGTCCCGGACTCTGACATAGAGTACGCTGCAGGACTCGGGGAAGGACTGAAAGGACTCTCATGGTGAGTGACGTTAAGGTGTTTCACTGATCATGGCATGGTGTGGCGCTAACTTGTGGATGTTTCACTGACCACGGCATGGTGTGGCGCTAACTTGTGGGTGCTTCACTGACCATGGCATGGTGTGGTGCTAACTTGTGAGTGCTTCACTGACCATGGTATGGTGTGGCGCTAACTTGTGGGTGCTTCACTGACCATGACATGGTGTGGCGTTAACTTGTGGGTGCTTCACTGACCACGGTATGGTGTGGCGCTAACTTGTGGGTGTTTCACTCACCACGACATGGTGTGGCACTAATTTGTGGGTGTTTCACTGACAATGGCATGGTGTGGCGCTAACGTGTGGTTTTTCACTGACCACGGCATGGTGTGGCGCTAACGTGTGGTTTTTCACTGACCACGGCATGGTGTGGCGCTAACTTGTGGTTTTTCACTGACCACGGCATGGTGTAGCGCTAACTTGTGGGTGCTTCACTGACCATGGTATGGTGTGGCGCTAACTTGTGGGTGTTTCACTGATCATGGCATCGTGTGGCGCTAACTTGTGGGTGTTTCACTGGACATGGTATCGTGTGGCGCTAGCTTGTGGGTGCTTCACTGAACATGTCATCGTGTGGCGCTAACTTGTGGGTGCTTCACTGACCACGGCATGGCGTGACGCTTACTTGTGGGTTTTTCACTGATCATGGCATGGTATAGCGTGGCTTGAGCTTGTGTCTCACTGACACTAGTATGATGGGTGCTGAAGTCATCAAGCAACATTATTTTTGGTGTCCTTTCCGCCATCATGGTTATGTTTCTAGTGGCGGTTCAGTATTTTTTGTTCTACAAAGTTTATTATTAATCAATATACCCTTCTTAACTCCTAGGGAAACATGATAGAGGGACAGTTATTTGAAATTTTGCGTCATGGCCTCATAGTTAAGATCTTTGCTCTATCTAGAGCCGTCTGTAGCCAGGACCAGTAACCGTTGCACCCTTGAATGTTGGTAAACATTCTTCTCCCATGACTCAACCCCGATAATTGGATCACAAGGATCAGTTAGTCGAGTCTGGAACCAAAAGAATAAGACAGTATTACATACTTATAGAAATTCTCTCGAAATAAAAAAAAAAAAACTACTTCGAAATCTGGAAATAGCGAGGAAAGAGTCTCCAGTCTCCAACCTTCTCCCTGTCCTAGCGTTAACAAGTGTCCACACTCCATTCTCTCTTTACCTCTCTCCCTCTTTCTCCCTGTCCTTGCCATAGAAACAGTTTCCACTCTCCAACCGTCTCCCTCTTCTGGCCAGAGAAAAAGTCTCCACTCTCCAACCTTCTCCCTCTTCTGGCCAGAGAAACAGTTTCCACTCTCCAACCTTCTCCCTTTCCTGGCCTTATTATCTTAGTTAATCTTTCTCACTAACCAAACTCACGTTGTGGGTTTCAGGAGAATGTTGTGAAAATACTACTTCCATCCCAACATCGAGCAAAACTGACGGATAAAAGTTAAATCTCGGCTGATAGCGACTAAAGATGTTTACTGAGTTTACCTTTCTTTTCTCTCTCTCTCTCTCTCTCTCTCTCTCTCTCTCTCTCTCTCTCTCTCTCTCTCTCTCTCTCTCTCTCTCTCTCTCTCTCTCTCTCTTTCTCTCTCTTTCTAATCTGTCTCTTTATGTATTTATATTTATTTCTGTATTCATCGGCTCTCCTTCTCTTACCTATGTAACTGTCTCTCTGAATCAATCTCCAACTATTGATGAAAGACTCGAGAGTGATCGAAGTATCCACCCATCCTATTGTCACGACCCACATTCCTGGGCGATGAGTAACTCGACCTACTATTAAATTTATCCACTGGACAATCCCGCAATGCAACAGAGTTTAACTCCACCCCGCCACCCCCCACCCCTTTTAGTTTATCCGCGCGATAATCCTTGTACGTATTTCTCCAGCTCGGCTTTTGAACTGTTTGGGGTAGAGCAGCAGTGACGGTGGCCGTGTCACTAGGTAAAGAGCAGTGAAGTTAGAGGGTTTCACGTCGGGTTTAAACCTAGCCAACAGCTGGGCACTCGTTAGGACACAGTCACTGGACGACTCGCCGCTTGAACAAATGCGGAAAAAAAAACTGTTCTAGATCCAAACAGTTGAACAATCTTGTTAAAAACCCCTAATGCTTAAGTTGTTCTTGTGTCCCATGAAAGCAGTCTGGTCGGTACAGTTTAAAGCTAGTTTATGTGATTCAGTATCATACCAAACCCGCGTCGTTTACTGGCAGAAGTTAGGAGCTCTGTGGATAAGGCTAGAGCGCCGAGCCAAGGGTTGTCTTGTTTCTGATCGATCCGCATGATGACAGCCATAGAAACTATTCGATATGTTACTATGTCAACTACACAGACAAACACTGTTTTACTACATCAATGACACAGTCAAACACTGCTGGACTGAAACATGCTTAAACAATTGACTTTACACTTTATGACTAATACGTAGGAATTCGTAATGCTCACAGTGTTTCTTTCTTGAAGGCCTATATTTTGCGTTGATGAAGCCGAATATATTTTCGTCACAATGTCAAACCGATGACACAATTGTCTTGCACAGTTTTCACATTGACTGCCTTGTTATAAAACCGTTACCCTTCTCTTCCGACTGCACATAATGTATGTGATGTTCGATTGTATGATAATTCGGTTAAAATGGTTTAAAATGGCACACTTAAATGGCAGTTTTATTGAAGAGGCTGTGTAAAAATGGTACACTTACTGAAAGGGCTGTGTGAAAAATGGTGTACTTATTCTAAGGGCTGTGTATAAAATAACAGTCTTACTGAAGAGGCTGTGTATAAAACGGTACACTTTCTGAAGAGCTGTGTGTAAAATGGTACTCTTTGAATGGGTGTGTATAAAATGGTACAATTACGGAAGGGCTGTGTTTAAATTGGTACACTTACTGAAGGGCTGTGTATAAAATGGTACACTTACTGAAAGGCTGTGTGTGAAATGGAATAATTACGAAAGGGACTGTGTATAAAATGGTACACTTACTGAAAGGCTGTGTGTGAATGGTATATTTACTGAAGCGACTGTGTATAAAATGGTACACTTACTGAAGGGGCTGTAAAACCTCGAGATGTTGTGATGTGGCTGTGATTTCGCATGATGCTTGCCTCATGTCTTCTAGTTTTTCCGTCTTCCAACTATCTGTCACCGGCCTCTGTCTGGCTTCAGGATGAAAACATTGGATCGAACTCTTCATTTTTTTTTTATTTTTGATATCTACAATATGATTAATTGATCGTAGGATTCATTGTAATTCCTTGATATGCTGCTGGTCAGGAAGAAAGAGGGGTGATGAATCATGAATGTGCAGGTCATAAGGTTACAACTGTTAAATAAAATTATGTAAAAAGAAGAAGAGAAAAATAACCATGACCTTGTGTGCTTGAGCTATAGCGTCATCTGAACAGTCTCACGGCATGACCCCTTCATTACTGAATTTGGTCAATGTGGAGGTTGACTTCTGATGAGCAATGAGGTCAGCTATAGATAAGATCTATTTATAGAACAAAGAATGATATTTCACATATATTGTTTTGCTTTGTTCATGAAACTAAAGATTTTTATTCATACATGATCTTTGTTAACCAAACACACTTAAGACTCTAGGTCGCCTTGTTGCCAACATGCAGACAAACTGAATCTAAATCCAAATATAATATGTAAAGATACCTCCATACTGTCACTGATCCTTGAACCCCGCCTATTTCCTGGTTCTAAACAATATTTAAAATATCGGGTTAAACATGAGGGAAATATTTTTAAAAGGTAACAGAAAGATTAAAATAGGCTACCGAATCTTGCCTCTCACTGCGTAATATGCTCTGAGTATAACTTTCTATAGTATTCGAATATTTGCTGCGCATCAGAGGTGATGAAATCGATTACCTTTTCGATATTTAGGCTGTCTGTGATGTATTGACAGCCAAAACGGGAAGCATTGGGTATCGATTATCTTATCTATGTTTGTTTTTCTCTAGCCAGTATTTACTAAGGAATGTATCACTGATCCCTAAACTCCCCTAAGCTAGAAAACTCAGCTCAACAAAGCCATTGCTCTGCCTGGTGACGAAAGTAGGACAAAAACTTGCACTTTTATGATGAATCATTATGGAGGATAAAAGTGCCCCGACAAAAATATCAGCAATGATTTAGAACCGAAGATGAGATAAACATGCCCGGAAACCAGAGACTAAAGATCAGAGTTGTTATGGCGATAGAGTTAGTCACAGCTTGGATGGAAAACGATCTATTGTAGAATTGTTAGCCCACTCATGTCTTTATATCGTTTGATCTACTCGCCATGACTTTGTACAGAGATTATGACGTCACCACCAAATCATTAGAAAGTGGTTTGATCCATATATAATGACGTCTCCATAAGATGAGAAAATGGTTTGATCGATAGATCGTGTCGCCTTTATCATATTGGGAACTAGTTTGATCCATAAACCTGGTGATTCCACCAGATTAACAAATGGTTTGACTATGTCGTCTTTATTTGAAAATTGTTGGACAGTTCTAGATCATATTGAGATGAATATTTGTCGAACAGACAATAGATTAGAATGGCGCTGGTAGGACAGATTTAGCCGCCGCTATCACAGGTCAATGAACTTCATGCTGGCCAGCCGGGCGATCAGCCATCTCTGACGATCACTGACCAGTGTGAGACGATAGTCAGTACATTGAAGTTGGGGACATGCGTCTTTGGTATGACCGACTTGGCTCTGTGTCTGGGCCAAGACGGGCGGTCAGCCATCTCTGACCATCACTGACCATTGTGAGGCGATACTCAGAACACTGATGTTGACGACATGCCCGTTGTGTATCACTGTCTTAGCTGAGTGTCCAGGCCAGGATAGCCATCTCTGACCATCACTGACCAATGTGAGGCGATACCCAGTACATTTATGTTGGCGACATGCCCCTTGTGTATCACCGACTTAGCTCAGTGTCCAGGCCAGGATAGGCGGACAGCCATCTCTGACCAGGTTGAGGCGATACCCAGTAGATTGGTGTTGGCGACATGCCCGTTGTGTATCACTGTATTAGCTGAGTGTCCAGGCCAGTATAGCCATCTCTGACCATCACTGACCAATGTGAGGCGATGCCCAGTTCATTGATGTTGGCGACATGCCCCTTGTGTATCACCGACTTAAATGAGTGTCCAGGCCAGGATAGCCATCTCTGACCATCACTGACCATTGTGAGGTGATACCCAGTACATTGATGTTGGCGACATGCCCGTTGTGTGTCACCGTCTTAGCTAGGTGTCCAGGCCAGTATAGCCATCTCTGACCATCACTGACCAATGTGAGGCGATACCCAGTACATTTATGTTGGCGACATGCCCCTTGTGTAAGTCACCGACTTAGCTCAGTGTCCAGGCCAGGATAGGCGGTCAGCCATCTCTGACCAGGGTGAGACCAGTAGATTGATGTTGTGTATCACCGACTAAGCTCGTTGCCTGGACCAGGTATCGCCTCTGGTGTTGCTCACCGGGTTATAGGTGGGCAGCTCAGCTGAGCTGTGTGGGAGAAAGAGAGAGAGAGAGAGAGAGAGAGAGAGAGAGAGAGAGAGAGAGAAAGAGAGAAAGAGAGAAAGAGACAGAGAGAGAGAGATAGAGAGAGAGAGAGTGCAGTGGTGAGTAATAGGTTGGATTGTATTTGAGTAAGCGAGGATAGGAATATAATGTGATGGGTGATCGAGGATGAGAGAATAATGTGATCAATGGAGGAGCGGGGTTGGGAGTATAATGTGATCGAGGATGGGAGTATAATGGGATACTATGGGTGAGCGAGGATGGAATTATAATGATATACTATGGGTGAGCGAATATGGGAGTATAATGTGAGGACGGGAGAATAATGTGATATGATGCGTGAACGAGGATGGGAGTATAATGTGATGCGATGGCTGATCGAGGATAAGAGAAAAATGCGATACGATGGGTGAATGAGGATGGGAGTATGATGTGATACGATGGGTGAGAGAGAATAGGAGTATAATGAGATACTATGGTTGAGTGAGGACTGGAGAATAATGTGATACTATGGTTGAGTGAGGACGGGAGCATTATATGATACTATGGGTGAGCGAGGATGGGAGCATTATATGATACTATGGGTGAGCGAGGATGGGAGCATTATATGATACTATGGGTGAGCGAGGATGGGAGCATTATATGATACTATGGGTGAGCGAGGATGGGAGCATTATATGATACTATGGGTGAGCGAGGATGGGAGCATTACATGATACTATGGGTGAGCGAGGATGGGAGCATTACATGATACTATGGGTGAGCGAGGATGGGAGCATTATATGATACTATGGGTGAGCGAGGATGGGAGCATTATATGATACTATGGGTGAGCGAGGATGGGAGCATTATATGATACTGTCAATTAACGTTTTTTTTTTGCGGGTAGAACAGCTTTGTCTATGGTTTAGTTAACCGGTTGACTCATTGATAGAATGGATGATTCCTGATCGATCGAGTTATTAAGTCATTCATTAAAGTATTAGTTTATTCATGTAATGTAATCATGACTCAATAGAACCTTAGTTGCGATAAATTGTGTCAAAGTGTATTTCTTATCTATTGGGCGAGAACTGAAGCGACGCTTGTGAAGTAAGAAAGAAAGAAAGAAAATGTTATTGTTCTCTCATAAATATCTTCCTGGTTTATCTAATTACCGTGGGTATAGTTGGTCAGAAATTCCATGAAGACTTTCATCCTACAGACCAGAACTTCTGATTCCCTGAAAACAAAAATCAACTGTTCAATCAATCTTGGTTTTCAAATACCTAGTTATAGTTTCTTGTGATTCTCGAGTATACCCCAATCCTCTCCCAACCTCCACCTTTTCCCATAATGTTATTTATACGCTATACGCCACTCACTAACAGAGGAGAAACGTTAATTTGAAGTCTATTATACCAAACAAAGATCATTTCTGTTCATCCATGATTTAGTTGACAGCCCATAATCCACGGAACTGTAACTTGCTAAAACTCGAATCCCCCGCAAAATTCCATTATAAGTTTTAAACAGACGGTACTGCTTGGTTTTTCCTTTGGGGAATTCCCAGAGGGCGGGAATTGATTCTGATTGACAGCTTGTCACGAGGACTGGGCGAGGCTCTAATTTACATTCCACAGTGAGAATGGTGAAGCAGCCTTGGGAATTATCTCTAGTCCAAAGTGTGTCATGCCGGAACCCACCTCTAAACACAAGGACGAGGGCTGTCTGAATGTGTGCCCAACTGAACTCCTTAAAGATGGCTGACAACCTGAACACCTTTCGGATATAGTTAGTGTCTCAATAGCGAGGATAGAGAAGAAAATCCCCTACCGTGTGTCGGGATGCAGGTAGATCTAGAACTTTCTGGCTGAGAACTGTCGAGAGTTTCCTGCCGCGCCACTGCTCTGTGAGATTTGATATCCGTCACTTCATGTACGGCTGCGAGACAGATGAAATAATTGGTGGAAAACTGTCACTGCCAGGAGAAACTGGAAGTGGGACTGTTCGGACCCTGTCAGTTTGGGTCAGGGCAGGTTGTGTTGTGGTTTCTGGCTTAATGGCATAGGTTTGCTCCCTCCAATGTCTTATAGAAACTTGGGCGATGAGAATTTTTACTTTGGTGCCTGTGGGGAAGATGTTTTGTGGAGCACAGGTACAATATGTTAGGGGAAAGGACGGAGGGAGGGGGGGGGGGAGAGAGAAAATCAGCCATAGGAGAAGTTGGCTGACTCCAATGCAGTGGGAAACAAAATAAAACTGCGGTTCACACGACAAGCGATTTGTCGAGTCTGGGTTCACCATATATTCCGTTGCCGTGAGCGATGGACGATTTTTGTATATTCCGCGTTTCTATGTGGAGACCTGTATGATGCCAGCATCGCTTTCATTGGGTTCCTTTCGAGTTAGGATCTTACTTGTGCATCTTGTGCGTTAGTTGCTGTCTTAAGACCAAGGCTGAAGTTTGGAAATACGGCCTGCGCCCTTTTTATTTGTTGTGTTAGACGGAAAAGAGTGATAAGAAATTGTGTTGATTAACGAGCACATCTGTGGTTATATTTCAACAAAGTTTTCAATGCGGTCTACATTTTCAATAAAATGTGAAAAAAGTTCGTATTCAAATGAGTCCATCGGTGATAAACAGATTAAGAAAATGTGACAGAGGCTACTTGACACTCTCAATGGCAGTGTCAAAACATTAGCTACATGACACTCTCAACGGCAGTGTCAACGCATTAGCTACATGACACTCTAAGCGAATATGCCTCTACAATAGCTACATGACACCCTTAGCGAATCTGTCTCAATAATAGCTTCATGACTCTTTTAGCGAACGTGCTGCCACAAATATATACACGACAATTTTAGCGAACAGTTTACTTTAATATCATATACGTGACACTCTGACCGACTGTGACTACACATTAGCTTCATGACACTTTTAGCGAATAGATTACTACAAACGCTACATGACACTCTTAGTGACTGTGAGACTATATTAGTTGTATGACACTACTAGAAAAAAGGTTACTTCTTCTAGCAAATATGTTTCTGCGATTAATACATGACTCTCTAGCGAATTTGTCACAACAATAGATTTTAGTAAATCTGTTACTGCAATAGCTACATGACACTTTTAGAGAACCTGTCACTGAAATAGTTATATGACACTTCTAGCGAAAAGGTTCTACGATAAATACATGACTCTCTTAGCGAATCTGTCACAACAATAGCTTTCAGTAAATCCCTTACTGCAATAGCTTCATCACACAATCTGTATTACAAATGCTACATGACCCTCCTCAGGAAGTTTTATTTTTCGATGATTGTGCTACTTAAAGTGTAAAATGAGACTCAAAACAATAAGGATTGATTCATAAAATATCTCGTTGGTTTTACACCATCCTTCTTTTCATTTATAATGATAACATTATTTTCTATTGCCTCATGCCTTATTTTTTTTACAGACATTCTGCTCTATAATTTTTTGGAAAATTTGAACCTCAAATTTTGGCCCATGTCTGTGAAAGAAATAATTCCAAGTGTACTCGCTTCTCTCAGCCGTTCACCTGATGCTTCAGTTTGTATCACATGTGGAATCAGTGAGTTAGTGAGACTTAAGGGTCAGTCTGCCAAGATATATACGATATACGATATACGATATAAATTATCTGGTATATAAAAAGCTCAGAATACAGAAACATAACGGGAGTTGTCTGAATCTCTCAAAAGCTGTTTTTCACATTAATTCTTTGTCTCTCAAGCCAGTTTACACCTTTTTATCGATCTATTTCTGCCTATGATGTGTAATGTTTTGTTTTTATTAACATGCGATCAATATTAAAGACATCGCTCCTGTTGTTTGTAATAATAGAAAGAACTAGACGTAGAACAATCATAATAATAATAATAATAATAATAACAACAACAACAACAACAACAACAACAACAACAACAACAACAACAACAACAACAACAACAACAACAACAACAGTAATAATAATAATAATAATAATAATAATAATAATAATAATAATAATAATAATAATAATAATATTAACAATAATACTAACAATAACAACTAAAACAACAGCAACAGCAACAACAACAACACCAGCCAACAACAACAACAACAACAACAATAATAATAATAATAATAATAATAATAATAATAATAATAATAATAATAATAATAATAATAATAATAATAATAATAATAATAATAATAATAATGATGATGATGATGATGACGATAAGAAAAAGAAGAAGAAGAAAAGAATGATAGTTATTATAATTATTATTTCAATAACCAATAATAAATGTTTCTTTAATTTCAAAGTCTCCATTTATGTTATCTTGTCATATGTTTTCTCTTTTCATTCCTTTTTACTCTTTGTCTTTCTATTAATTAATCTATCTACAAGTATCTCTCTTTCTTTCTATTTATTCTGTGCATATGATGTCTTCTTCATTCTTTACCAGCCATTTTCTTCTCCTTTCTTCATTTTCTCTCTCTCTCTCTCTCTCTCTCTCTCTCTCTCTCTCTCTCTCTCTCTCTCTCTCTCTCTCTCTCTCTCTCTCTCTCTCTCTCTCTCTCTCTCTCTCTCTCTCTCTCTTTCTCTCTCTGATTCTATATATTTCTTTTTCTACTTCTCTTGTCTCTATTTCCCTATCCCGGCGGAACAATGAACACACAATGTTAACTTTCCGTGGTCTGGTATCTATTTTGACCCTGTTCGGCCATTAACAAAAACATTAACCAGAGACCAGTTGCCGCAATGTTAGATCCTGGCAGTTTCTCAATTAGTAAAAACTTCACCCTGTCTATGTCCCTTAACGGAGGTAGTAGATTGCCTTCTCTGGTTCCGCCCAAGCTTAATGCTGTAAACCCGTTCTGTCTTGCGCAATGTCTCAAGGTTATGACCCAATCTACCTCTCTGATCACTGTCACTTTGTCTGGTTCTTCCCTCCCCTTGATTGAGGGTAGAGCGGAAGATGTCAGGATTCCAGCGAGCGGAGAAAGC
Source organism: Elysia crispata (assembly GCA_033675545.1). Lineage (NCBI taxonomy): Eukaryota > Metazoa > Mollusca > Gastropoda > Plakobranchidae > Elysia > Elysia crispata. Next base: position 51,799 of record JAWDGP010004150.1, on the reverse strand, counting down.
CTTATGTTTGTTCGCTTGATTAGATGATGTTTATTTCTTCTGTTACTAATTTTGTATCCGCTAAGTTAATTATCGTCTAAATATTGAGTCAATGTGGAAAGACCCAAGTAAACCGTTTTGTGTTGAAGTTTTTTCTTGAGGTCTAATGCTGTGGTCCAATAATCGTCAATCTTAGATTAATTTTGTTTGGGATAAAAACAAACGTCCGGCTACAGTGCTCTTCTCAAAGAAAAATGAATTAAAAAGACAATTTACCCTCTCTCTCTCTCTCTCTCTCTCTCTCTCTCTCTCTCTCTCTCTCTCTCTCTCTCTCTCTCTCTCTCTCTCTCTCTCTCTCTCTCACTCTCTCTCTCTCACACCTCTCCCTCTCTCTCTCTCCTCTCTCTATTGGATTTAGATCGGGACTGGGTTTTTTTTTTTTTAAAAGAAAAGTGATAATGTTTGAACACACATTCCGTTCCCACACCGTTAAGGAGAAACCTTTCTCCTGACCTGGGAACAATTTACTGTTAATTGTTCTAAGTGTCACGAGACTGATTTTCTTTTTCAATCCTATTTCAATTTTTCAGCGCCGCCTGGCGTATCTAGTGCCTGCCCCGCTTCTCGTGTGGCGATTCTCTCCGAGCCTTTTCTTTCAATAGATCGGGAATCATTAGATCTAGATTTCTAGATGATGTGGTGTAATTGACGTCTCGATGTGTCCCTAGGCCCTGGGTACCAGCTCTAGTGGAGGCAGCAGACCGTAGGAAACTCCACGCTTGCAACATCCCAGTTACCTTATCTAGTTATAGACTTGCTGGGTTAGCTTCCCCTGCTTTCTCAACAGTTTTATTTTGTTTTCTTTCCTTTAATCGTGGCATGCTAGTAAATACAAGATAGCGTTTCTTTTTTTTTTTTTTTTTTTGATTTTCTTTTCCTCATCTGTTTATGTCATGTGTCTTTATTTAATCATGAGACAAGATGACAATTTGAAACTGATGCTAGCTGAGAATTTTTCTCTCACACTGTCTCTTTTTGATAAGTTTTCTATCTGTCTTCCTCCCTCTCTCCCCCCCCCCCCCTCTGTCAGCATGTCTCTTTCTCCCTCTCTCCCTACCTCACCCCTCCCCCACTATTTTTGTTTGTCTCTCTGCCTCTCTCTCACACACACACACTCTGTCTGTCTGTCTGTCTGTCTGTCTCTCTGTCTCTCTCTCTCACTCTCTCTCTCTCTCTCTCTCTCTCTCTCTCTCTCTCTCTCTCTCTCTCTCTCTCTCTCTCTCCGTATGTCCGTACATTCTATGCATCAAAAGCTATGGTTGTATTTAAAGGCTAAAACAGCTGAACCTGTTGCACAAATTTTCACTGCTATTTTACTGATCCACTTCAATTACTGTTTAAATCGAAGACGGACCCAACAAAACTGAGAAAGTTAAGTTCTGTTCTATATTGGTCTCTACATGCTAGTCCGCAGCTAATTAGGCTCTAATGCTTTACTGAAGCATACACTAAAGCGAATGTTTGTATCATTGTCTGTTGGGCTGTCTGTGGGTGTTAGATAGAAGGTACTGGTCTATATGGTTAATCTGGGGGAGCGAGACCCATAGACAGGCGATACGTAGTGAGGCGTGACCGCATGTGACCAATGATGCGTGACCTCTTTCACCAGCCCCCATTATGATATCGCTCCATTACTTAGATCCTTTGTCTAGTCGTTCTTGGTTCAAGTTAACCCTTCAGTATTCAACAGCTGCTGCTGCTGCCGAGAGAGGACTGGCGTATACTTATCGTGACGTCACTACTGCCTCATGCCAGTCCAG
>JAWDGP010004150.1:0-45000 GCA_033675545.1 Elysia crispata | reverse complement strand
TCTAGAGACCAACTGAGGGTGACTGAAAATAATAAAATCAGCCGAGTAATCATGTTATAATTCTCCTCTATTTCTAAACCCAATGTATGAGACGCGTTCTCAGTTCTGTGACTTGGAGCGTGTGGGACATTCCTGTTCATGTTTTTCTTGACCTTTTAACCCTGTGAACGTGATTCGGTTTTGCGATTACTTTAGAACAATGTGTTAACTTTGTTTCCCTTTTAAGTCAAGGCTGTGCTGATATAGGCTGTAACCAACTGGCAAACGGTAATTTCTATATATACTAAAGAAAATATGATTTTATACCTGTATGTGGCTAACTTTAGATTTGACTGGAGGCAGATATCAAAATGCAAAAGGTTCATGGAGGGGCCGGAACTGAGGGCTCCACTGCGACTTGAGGCTGGGTTGTACTGCGTCTGGTTATAGAGGAGTGTTGGTCCATCTGTTTATACCAGAGAGGTTACAGAACATTCTGACTTACCTTCCCAGTTACCGAGTTTTGTCCTGAACCAACAAAGTCTTTGCCGCAATAAAAATGGCGGAACTCGGTGAAGAGTCGTGCCTTCATGTTGACGGGCGCGGAGAAAGAGGAGGAGGAGGAGGAGAGGAGGAGGCAGCGCTCAGGAAGTACCTGTGTCTGGGTCCAGAGGAGAACTCAATCACACGTGACCGCTTCACGGGACCGGAAATGGCTGCCAGTTTAGGGCTGACGTCACAAGAACTTGAGATCATTTTCTCAGCATTGGACGCAGATTGTGATGACATCATCACACTCGATGAGCTTTTAGAGCAGTGGCCGGAAAGTGGGGGGACGGGGGCCGGAGCAGATGACACACATCACCAGGAGCAAAGTGGGGAGTCACGCGACCAGGTAGGCGGCTCCAGTATAGCAGCAGACGGCGGGCCGCTGCTCTGCTCTGAATACAGTGAGTCACGTGATCTCGCACCGCAGGCGGTGAACGGCGAGACAGAGAAGCCTTCAAATTTTGAGACGATGTTTCGAGCAGTGTCAGAGGACAGAGATGGCGGGGCTGACTTCAACAAGGGCAGACGACGATCTTCTGTGTTGCTTCACATCTTTGACAGCCGCGCCACAACCCACCCTCTCCTCCCTTCCACAGCTTCCTCGACGCCCTCCGAGGCTGTGGGTGACAGTAAAACAGCGTGCGATACCTCGGAACACAGTGAGACTGGCTCTGTCTCCACAGCATCTCTTACATCATCTCCCACTTCATCATCGTCAGCTCCACCACCACTCTTATCGCCTCTGTCTCCTCGGTGTGTAGTAGATGTGTTCCCGCACTCCTCCAAGACGGTCGGAGGGAAAGAGGATCACGCTGACACGGGTAGAGACCCTCCTATCGTGTCATCTCCACCCACAAGCCCAACAGCATCGGTTACTTCTAGCCACAAAGCGGTCAAGTGTGACCATAGCTGTGTCCACCCGTCCAAACTGACCTTAACTGACCTCATGTCGTCATCATTCCATGACGTCACATCAGATCCTCTTAACAGCTCTGCAGGCGGCTGTAAGGACATTCACAGGCATGTAAAGCGGAAAATACGGCCGAATGCCTCGCTTTCTGACCATAAAAGTCCACTTGTGGCGGATACATCTTTGCGGGTGACGATTCCAACTCAAAGCCCAGAAGACTCTATTGCTGTAGACACTTTGACCCCCTCGACTGAGTCCTTGGATGTTCACTCACCTGTATGTACAGAGAGCGGCATGACGTTACGGACCCTAGAGTCCAGCGGCCGGTCAAGATGGTCAGCGCACCAGTATAGCGCAATAGACGGAACCACGCCCACCATACGGAAGTTCCGGCCGAAATCGCCACGTCCTGAAAAGGCTGGAAGTCGCAAACTGGTTCCGCTTCAGGACCATTCCAGCCCGGAGCCTCTAGACATGGAGTTATGCCGCCTGTCGAGGTCAAGGTCGGTGCTCTCACGCTAGAGGTCGCGCTATTTCTGTTCTTCTAGATTTGAAACTTTTCTTAATGTGTTTTCGGTTTCTTTGTGCTCCTGTTGTTGCTGTTTTTGTCGCCGTTGTTGTTTTAATAAATTACTTTTAGCTGCAATCAAACTATTTGAGAGCCCAAGTCATCACAGTGCCATTGTTTCTGGCTACTTCCCTTTTCTCTTCCCTCTCTCTGTATGGTCAGCGGCCTGATGAGCTTCTCATCGTAAAATCGTATTTTTTTCTGTTCGTCTTTTTCATTGATTTTTTTTTCGTTCTAAACAGAAATGCAACATTGTACCATTTCTCTGTTTCCTTGTGTTTAATTTTGTTTCACCATCCATATTTTTTTTTAAATTTTATTTGCGTGCTCTTCTTTTGTAACCCTACTTTTACGGGTGCATCTTTTCCCCTCTATTACTGGTTATTATACATCTCCGTCATAATTGAAAGAATAGTTACATGTCGATTGAACAAATTGAAAAAAATATATATTTCTACAACTCGCCCATTTGGACACTGTGATCAGCTCTAAGTGAAAAACTTCAGACTTCCTATCATATTCTTATAAGTACAAAACAATGTGGTTGAGATGTTTGATAAATCATTAAACTACAGTTTCACGTCAAAAAATCGTTGACATAAGTGAAAATCAGTGTTTCTTAAGGAAGATAACTATATGACGACTAAGTTTTTATCCTATTTATTATATCGGTCACCAACCCAAAATAAAAACTCCCAAGGAGAGCAAGGGGAGTTAACTTTACCCCCCGATTGTTTCCGTGTTTTCATAAAGTGTTTCAAGCTAATAATGACTATTTTTTGTACACTCTTGTCCCTTTATCCCTATCCTAGAAGAGAGCTCTATCATCCCATACATGAACTTTGAACCTTGGACCCGTGGCCATAAGTAAATAAATGGAAATACATTTTTCGAAAATTAAAAAAAAAATGATTGTTATAGTGGGTGCGCTACGAGCCTCACGGTATAAAAGAAACTTTTCTATCAGTGAAATAATAATCACTACTTGTCACACTTCTACCCATCTCTTCACCATCTTCCACACCTCTAACCGTTCCTTCGTTATTTTCATCCCTCTACCAACCTCTCTACTACCAGTTACACTTCTACCCACACCTTTCTCACCAACCCCACCTTTCTACTACCTGTCGCACCTCTACCTCACGTAACCACTACCCGTCTTTCCACCACTTGTCACACCTCTGCCCACTTCTCCAGTACCTGTCCCACCTCCACCCATCTCTCCAGTACCTGTGACACCTTTACCCCACATCTCCACTACCTGTGCACCTTTACCTCACCTCTTTAGTACCTTGCACACCCTTACCCACCTATCCACTACCTGTGACACCTCTACCCACCTACACACTACCTGTGACACCTCTATCCCACCTCTCTACTACCTGTGACACCTCTACCCACCTATACACTACCTGTGACACCTCTATCCCACCTCTCTACAACCTTGTACACCTCTACACCACCTATCCACCACCTTGCACTCCTCTATCCCACCTCTCTACTATCTGTCACACTTCTACCCACCTCTCTATTACCTGGGACACCTCTACCCACTTATCCACTACCTGTGACACCTCTACCCACCTCTCCACTACCTGTGACACTTCTACCCACCTCTCTACTACCTTGCACACCTCTACACCACTTACCCACTACCTGTGACACCACTACCTACTTATCCACTACCTGTGACACTTCTACCTACCTACCCATTACCTGTGACACCTCTTACTACCTAGTACACCTAACCAACCTCTTTACTACCTGTTAGAGAGCTGAGCGCAAGGCCGACCTAATACTATGCATAAATAATTCGCCAAAACTGTCACATTGCTTATAAGTGACACTAACTGGCACATATTAACATATTGTTTGGCTCGTGACAGGTGACATGTCGAATTCCTAATGTTGTCTAGTGAGATTTATTCAGATTTGAAATAGACATAATTATTATAGTTATTATTATCCTTTATGATATTATAAAGTGAACCCAGAGAAAGTGAGTCACAGTTTATGTGATGGAGATATTTCTGAGTCTCATTCAGCTATTCACAATTTATGGGAATGGAAAAAATTAGACGTATTCATAATTTTCTAAGGTTGTGCTTCAGCTGCAGTGGCAGTGGGAGAGAAAGGGAGATAGCAAGGGGAAAAGTAAGAGAAAAGAAAACTAGAGAGACAGAGAAAAAGAGAGAGAGAGAGAGAGAGAGAAAGAGAGAGAGAGAGAGAGAGAGAGAGAGAGAGAGAGAGAGAGAGAGAGAGAGAGAGAGAGAGAGAGAGAGAGAGAGATACTGTGTATTTTGTACTTGCCATCAATATAAAACAATCTTATATACCACTATAGACGCGAAATCACGTTACCAGAAAGAGAGTTCTAAAAAAAAAAAAACGGTTTCAAATCAACATTGATAAATGACTGTTAATTTAGTTGTTATTCTTGTTTTGTTGCCTTTTATTTGGAAATTCGTTGTAAGATCAGAGGAATTTCAATTAGGTGTCAATAGCAGCGATGTGTAGTTTGAAACCTAGAACTGGTCGCATCAGAAAATTGTTAGAGTACGAACACAGACTCATCCATTGATATTGAATACAGAAACATTCCGCACTGGTTTTATTGTGTCTGCTTCTTCATAACCAAAACTCCTTTTATAATTCAATCCTTTTTTAACTCAATGGAGGATAATGCAACCACTAGTTACTTAAAATTTTAGGGAAAACCCAAAATATTTCCAAAACATCTGCTGATCAGTGTGCAAGAAAACCGTGTATCAAATTTTCAAAACAAACGTATAAAAAAATGTTTTAATGTGTAATTGGAGAGCTATGAAATAAACAAGGTACTTTCTTTGCGTTTCCTGTGTGTTAACGCACCTGTTACAGGTGGTGACTCATCGATCTAGCAAATACGTCAAGACCTGTAGCCGAATGGCGCGTGAGTTTTAATTGTACTCGACTACTAATTCTACTCACAGATGAGTATGGGTGATCTAGTGGTTATAGCTGAGTAATAAGATCGAGGCGTTCTGGGTTCGAATCCTGAGGGATGCTAATCTAGCGTCATGTTCTCGAACAATGGTCTCACACAGTTTGACCGTTTTAACTCTTAGTTTGAGACAAAGCGACGCTCTGTCCCTCAGTGGCATGACTGGTATTTTCAATATCCGTGAAGAGACACCTAAAACCAATGTAAGGCTGGTAGAGACCGGATAGACCTTCGGGTTTTTTTTTAATCCTCAACGTCATTGACCGAGTATTTACTGAGTATTTTTTAACATTGTGGCTTATAGGCTTCCTACGGTGTTTCTCGTTTCCTAAGTTCCTCCTTCAGGCCGGTATAAAAATAGACACATAGCAAGTTTACGACACATTGTAAAAGCATTAGCATACGGTCGTCGGTGAGATATTTTCGGTTTATTGTCGCGGTTTTGAAAATTTTCCCAATCTTTTAATGTAAAGTTCACATACAAACTAAAGTGTGAATACCTGTTTTGGGGTTTTTCCACATTTTTCTGGCATAACCATGGGCTCGACATTTGCTGTTTTCAAAACCAGAGTCTCTGGATTTCCTGTAAAGCGTGGGCGCTTCTTCTATGCTCCCCTAGTTGTTAACAAATAGATCTTATAGATGTAATCCTTCACAGAGCCTCAACACGGTTTTCTGAGGCTGGGGACAGATTATCGCACCATGTCACTAACCAAACCAGATGCTAGCGTCTACAATGAGTTTCACTGCGAGTCTGAGATTGGAACCATCGATCATTTGTTAGTTCATGTTTTCAACAGCACCCTGCCTAACATAGGGCCCAGGCATGAAATGGATTCTTCTGTTGTGAGTAGGCTATATCAAATATCCAAGTAATTAATCTTATTGCTGCAGTGATGGTAGAGCTGAATGAGACTCGGATATTTAAACCGTCCCGTAACATCTACCACTGTCTGGGCTTGCTGATTATCATAAATACCGCTGATTCTTATTGATTTCAGGGGGGCACAAAGTGTGTGTGTGGGGGGGTGTCAGGGGTTGGGTTTGGGGATTTGCCAACCCAATTAAAAAACAAAACACGATATTACATTGTCAACAAGCAAGTGAACCGGAAATTTAAAGTTCATGTCATAAATTTAAGATATGTGGAATTAATTATGAAAACCTCAATGCTATGTGCTTGAAGAGACACCGCCGCTATTAATGAACAGTGTTGATAATTATAGTCTTTTTGGTGGAAATTGATACCATGAAGCCATGAAGAGAAGGAAGGCGAGAGAAAGAGAGAGAGAGGGGGGAGAGAGAGGGGGGGGGGTGGGAGGGAGAGAGAAATATAAATCGTTTCTCCTGTAACAACCTGTGTAACTCGGTCAAGTATTGAAAAGCTGTGAGATGTTCACCCCAGGCTGTATGTCCCCAGAGAGTGTAACTATGCAGTTACAGTGTGATGTCCCTCACACCTGTTCTCCCCATGAACTCACCTGTCTGTAAGATGCGACTCCGCTCTCCAGGTCACACCGGGGAATGGAGGAGCTTTCAGATTATCACCAGAAGCTTCTCTCCATCCAACTCTCTCCACCCCTCTTTCTCTCTCCATCTCTCTTTCTCTATCCATGCCTCTCTCTCTTCATACCTCTCTCTCCATCCCTTTCTCTCAGTCCATCCCTCTCTCTCTATCCTTCAATCTCCCCATCTCTCTCTCTCCATCCCTCTCTCTCTCTTCATTTCTCTCTCCATCCCTCTCTCTCTCTTTTTTCTCTCCCTCTTTCTGTTTCTCACACTCTCTCACTTTCTCTCACTATCTCTCTCATTTTCTCTCTCTTTCTCTCTCACGCTCTCTCTTTTTCTTTCTCTGTCTGTCCGTCTATCTCTCTGTCTGTCTGTCTGTCTGTCTGTCTGTCTCTCTATATCTCTCTCACTCTCTCTCTTTCTCTCTATTTCATTCTATCAATCTATATGTACCTTAATCTTGAAGCTTCCACGGAGACAAACGAACTATAGTAAGGCATGGTATGGTCATATTTTCAGTCTGATCGTGTAAAGGCCTCCATGTGGAAAATATTCAATGATCCTTTCCATATCGCCCACAGTTAGAGATAATACACCACATTCACTTTTAGCTCTTCTCATACATTTGGGTATGGACGGAGTGTTAAAAGGTGGCTAGTCGGGAGGTACACGTTTCTCTCATTATTTCTCCTCTTGCTGATATAGCTGTTCCATGTGGCTACTCTCTCGTTTGTCTTAGTTGTGAGTGTGGGCTTGAAAATTTGCACGCGCTACATCATACAGATGCACGTGACTTAAATGACGCAAGACGTTTGTCGCTGATTTTATGTGATATGTCGATTTTATGTCCCATAGGTAAATCACTCAGGTCTAAATTATTACCAATCAGCATTGTTTTCTTTGGTTCAGTGAATATGCTGCCTTTTTATTTGGTAGTAGATGGCATTTCCGATCAATACATGAACTATACATGATCTTTATTATTATTGCAACAATATTTATTGTTAATATCAGCGTTATTATTATTATTATTATTATTATTATTATTATTATTATTATTATTATTATTATTATTATTATTATTATTATTATTATTATTATTATTATTATTATTATTATTATTATTATTATTATTATTATTATTATTATTATTATTATTATTAGTAGTAGTAGTAGTAGTAGTAGTAGTAGTAGTAGTAGTAGTAGTAGTAGTAGTAGTAGTAGTAGTAGTAGTAGTAGTAGTAGTAGTAGTAGTAGTAGTAGTAGTAGTAGTAGTAGTAGTAGTAGTAGTAGTAGTAGTAGTAGTAGTAGTAGTAGTAGTAGTAGTAGTAGTAGTAGTAGTAGTAGTAGAGTAGTAGTAGTAGTAGTAGTAGTAGTAGTAGTAGTAGTAGTAGTAGTAGTAGTAGTAGTAGTAGTAGTAGTAGTAGTAGTAGTAGTAGTAGTAGTAGTAGTAGTAGTAGTAGTAGTAGTAGTAAGAGTAGTAGTAGTAGTAGTAGTAGTAGTAGTAGTAGTAGTAGTAGTAGTAGTAGTAGTAGTAGTAGCAGCAGCAGCAACGGTAGTAGTAGTAGTAGTAGTAGTAGTAGTAGTAGTAGTAGTAGTAGTAGTAGTAGTAGTAGTAGTAGTAGTAGTAGTAGTAGTATCATCATTATCATTATTATTATTATTATTATTATTATTATTATTATTATTATTATTATTATTATTATTATTATTATTATTATTATTATTGTTATTATTATTATTATTATTATTATTATTATTATTATTATTATTATTATTATTATTATTATTATTATTATTAGTAGTAGTAGTAGTAGTAGTAGTAGTAGTAGTAGTAGTAGTAGTAGTAGTAGTAGTAGTAGTAGTAGTATATTATTATTATTATTATTATTATTATTATTATTATTATTATTATTATTATTATTATTATTTTTATCCCCCCCCACCACCCCCTCCAGCCAGGAGCAAGTGTGCGAGCTGTATCAGAACCTGCACACGGCCGACAACCCAGAGCTGCTCACCCAGTTCGAGAATATAGTGCTCAACGTGATCCATGACGTCAGACATTACCAGCTGGAGAACGAGCGCCTGGAGAAGACATATCAGAGGTCAGGGTCGTTCTATACTTAGAATGCTATGCAGAGATCTTTTTCATTTCTTTTTGTTTTTATTTTAAACGTTCTGAGAGGCGTTTCCTCATCCAATCCCCTCTCTCTACCACTATCACTCTCTATCTATCTATTAATCTATAACCCCCCCCCCCTCTCTCTCTCTCTCTCTCTCTCTCTCTCTCTCTCTCTCTCACTCTTTTTACACACACTTGATTGACAACCAGCAAATTAAATTACATGTTTAGGTCGACCAGTATACAATCTCTTATTTCCAAAGATTCTAACATTCATCACGTCATTTCCGCTTCCAACTATTAATTCCTCACAGCTTATTCACTTGCTGTTTATTTTAAGACAATAATACAACAATAAGCAGCGATTCTCTTAACTGCAGATATACGAGTTATCATGGTTTGCTTTGTTGTTTGTTTGTTGCTGTTTTTAGACCTACCGTATCGTATAGCCATCTGAGCCGGCGCTCTCTCTCTCTCTCTCTCTCTCTCTCTCTCTCTCTCTCTCTCTCTCTCTCTCTCTCTCTCTCTCTCTCTCTCTCTCTCTCTCTCTCTCTCTCTCTCTTTTCCTCTTTCTCCTTCTCTCTCCCCCTCTCTCTCTCTCCCTCTCTCTTCTCTCCCTCTCTCTCCCCCTTCCCCTCTCTCCTCCTCTCACTCTCTCTCTCCTCTTTCTCTCCCTTTCTTCTCTCTCTCTCTTCTCTCTCTCTCTCTCTCTCTCTTCTCTCTCTCCCTCTATCTCTCCCTTTCTCTCTCCCTCTCTCTCTCTCTGACTCGTATACCAGTGCCGGGTGGAGGCGACTGCACAGTAGTCCACAGTTCTGACTGATACCAGAAGATCAGGGTAGCGAATCTTCACGATCGCTCTTTTTTTTTTTTAGAAAACTGGAAAACTCACCATGCGCCAACTTTCCTCAGCTTCAACTAGATTCGAATCCGCTGCTATTAGAATTGACGAGACTGGCGCTGGACAGACCATCTGAGTGATTATCCGCTCAGCCAATAGTTATGCAGCAGATAATAGGGAGAAAAGATTGGCGTCACTGCTCCCTCTAAACAATGCGAGAACACAAAGGCTGGGGAGTGTCACAGGTGGGACTCTCCAGTGGAGATTTGTCCTGAAGCCACCCAGCACCCAATCAGAACACAATTATACCTTAAGCCGTAAGCATTTTTTATCCACTTGAATCAGTTTTGCTGCTTTGCAGTACAGTAATGAATGATACATTGTTAGGAACCAGTAACCTAACCTCGTTAATGGGAAGTGGCATCATGATTTTTTTTGTCGTAATTCTCACTGTCTGTTGACCTTGACCTTCAAACCGTAGGGAGAAAGATGAGCATCTCAAACATCTGCGGCGTCTGGAGGAGGAGATGGAGCAACAGGTGCAAAGCGTGGAGGAGCGGGTTCGAAGACAGGTAAGAAAATGGCTTTCGTTGAAATAGTTTTAATCTAAAAAATGTGAGCAAATTCTAGATCTACAAAGTGAGATGGTAAGATCTCCTTTACCGAGGATATCAGGATGAAGACGGAAGAAGTCCGTATCAACCTTATGAAAGATGGACAATCAATGAGTATTTGGGACGTTGGTTTTTGTGTTTGGTCGCCCGCCCACAGATCTAGCGGAACTTTTAATCATGTGTTTAACCCCAACCGGCAGTGGTTGATGAGAGCTGGACCTCATACCATGTTTCATCTTTATCTCTTTCTGTTGTCGGTTCCAGCTGGGCTGCCATGGAGAATAACTTGAATGTGTTGCTTGGTTTGATGAAGAAAAAAACCCCATAAAATATGATTTTTTTTTTCGGAAATGAATATGAGTTGTTCATAGTAAATAATTTCGATGTTGTTTCTAATGTCGTTGTGTTTGTTTCCTAGGAAAAAGAAAAGTTGGAATCGGAAAAGGTGGAATTGCGAAACGTGTTGGACTCTGAGATTGTTATGCTGCAGCAAAACCTCACCAAACTGCAGGCGGTAAGTCATTAGAAATATATTTAGTTCTTGTTTGATATTTTGTTAGATACTCCACGTAAAAAAAAGAAGTGTGTAGGCGATAGAACATCAAAATGTTTCTACCAGTCAATGTTCCGAAAAATACTGGCTGTGAACGATTAAGGTCTGTATAGTTGACAATCTCTCTGAAAGATAAATGCTTATTTTCCGAGCACTGTAACCTTTTTTTGTGCCCTGTTCGCGTACAATATGATCACGGTTTTAGATGTCCGGGTCTACATATCTTACTTTTCTTATCTATCGCTTGAGGAAAAGGGAGAGGGAGGGGGGGGGGTTGAGGGGGGAAATTAACACACTGGCTGAAGGTGCTGTGATTATATAAGCGGCTGATAAGAATTTTACTGTCACCGGATACATAATATGTTACTCTCAAAACGTAACGTCTGGGGTACAAAGTCTTGATTATAAAAGTCGGTTCAAGCACTACAAGTGAGATCGACTGACAATTTGTTACACATCATCCTGCACATCTGTTACACATCATCCTACACATCTGTTACACATCATCCTACACATCTGTTACACATCATCCTACACATCTGTTACACATCATACTACACATCTGTTACACATTATCCTACACAGTCATTTGTTACACATTATCCTACACATCTGTTACACATCTGTTCCCCATTATCCTCCGTGTTTTGTTTTTCCGGTTCTGTCATGCGCAGGACGGCGGCACGAACCTGGTGAAGGGCCAGGAGGAGCATCTGAACAACCTGAAGAAGCGACTCGAGGAGATCCAGCACGAGAACCGGATGTTGAAGTCCGAGTTGACCGACGCCCAGACCAACCTGGCGCTGACGAGAAGTCAGATGACCTCGGTCAAACAGAAGCTGGAGGAGAAGAACCACGAGCTGGAAGTGTAAGTGATCGCTAAAAGTCTGATTCTTACAAGTTCATTTATGATGGTTATACCATTCTCTGATTCGGAAAGGCATCTGGTTCTAACGATTTTGGATATGATAGTGATCTGGTTATTCCATGGTCCGGTTTGAAAAGAGATCCGATTCTAAAGGGTTCGGATATGATGGTGATTTAGTTATGCGATGGTTCATTTCCACAACATATCCGATTCTAACGAGTTCGAATGTTATGATAATCTGGTTATATCATTGTTTCCCGATTAAAAAGTTGTTTACCCCCAGCTGCTCATCAATGCATTGTTAAAAAAAAAAAAAGTATACTTTTTGGTTTTGATTGAAATTGAAGATAATTATTCTTATTATGATTTATTTTGCTCCTCTTGAAGTTGCACAGCTACTTGCCCTACATGTGGTTTTTTTTTCCGCTCTCATTCTCTCCTATTTATGGTTGATTCTATACTACCCTTTCAGGGAAAACAAAACAGTGGAAGATTACCTCAACGAGCAGGACAAACTCCGCAGACAACTCCAGATGTTACAGTGAGTAGACAGGAAATTTTGACGCAAAGAAGAATTATCTAACTTACTTTCTTGACAGAATCGAAAAGGAGATGGCTTGAGGGAGGGGGTAGTAGTGAAATAACTTGGATAATATGAGGAGAAAAAAGAGAGAGAATAATTGACGATGGAGGCAAAAAGAGAAGGGAGAGGGAGCGTGAAAGAGAAGGACTCAACTAATTAACCAATGAACCAATCAATAGGTAAATGAGTTAGTAAACCATTTAAGCCAATCAATCAATTAATTAATTAATCAATCAACCAGTCAAGTCAATCAATCAATAAATTAATCAATCAACCAATTAAATGAACCAATCAGTCAGTTGAGCAATCGATCAATGAACCACACAATCATACAATGAAGCAATCAACAAGTCAAGTCAAGTCAATCAATCAGTCAATCAGTTAATCCACCAGTTAAATCAGTTACTTAATCAACCAATAAACCAATCAATATATTAGTCAACTAAACAATCTTTCAACCAATAAATTTTATCGTAACCCCCCCCCCCCCTCCTCCTCCCACACCTTGTTTTCTCCAGCGAGGCTAACAAAACTCTCCTGGACACGAACGATAACTTGCGGGAACTTCTCGACTCTTCTCCTGTGGCGGCCCAGGCCTACAAGAGACAGGGCTCTACTGACGTAAGGGACACAACTCTCTCTCTCTCTCTCTCTCTCTCTCTCTCTCTCTCTCTCTCTCTCTCTCTCTCTCTCTCTCTCTCTCTCTCTCTCTCTTTCTCTCTCTCTCTCTCTCTCTCTCTCTCTCTCTCTCTCTCTCTCTCTCTCTCTCTCTCTCTCTCTCTCTCTCTCTCTCTCTCTCTCTCTCACACACACACACACATACACTTTTTTGTCGAGTGACCAAACCTGTAAGGTGTTTTGAGTTTTTGTTTGTATTCATTTCACTATTCTTTGTGTGGAAACTCTAATATTTTGAAAATAGAGTTGTCGATATGACGTCACTCAGGTAGGGATTTAAGCACATCCCATACATTACTGATCTTTTGTGTGGTATATATACACCCCAATCGTTACTTATCTGTGTAGTATATACATCTCACTCGTTACTTATCTATTGTGTGGTATATATACATCCCACTCGTCATTTATCTACTGTGTGGTATATATGCATCCTACTCGTTACTTACCTACTGTGTGGTATATATACATCTCCCTCGTTACTTATCTATTGTGTGGTATATATACATTTACTTGAAACTTAGTTATAATACATCGATGTCCATATATGTATGAAATGTCTTAAACTCCACCATCTAGCCTCTATAAGTATGGTTGTGGTACTCTAGTCCTAGCCCTTATAATCAGTGTCTACACATACCTCACCACCAGTGAGTCATACGTATCTATAATCAGTGCTCACACATACCTCACCACCAGTGAGTCATACGTATCTATAATCAGTGTCCACACATACCTCACCACCAGTGAGTCATACGTATCTATAATCAGTGTCTACACATACCTCACTAACAGTGAGTCATACGTATCTATAATCAGTGTCCACACATACCTCACCACCAGTGAGTTATATGTATCCTCATCAGTGTCCACACATAACTCACCACCAGTGAGTTATACGTATCTATAATCAGTGTCTACACATACCTCACCACCAGTGAGTCATACGTATCTATAATCAGTGTCCACACATACCTCACCACCAGTGAGTCATACGTATCTATAATCAGTGTCTACACATACCTCACTAACAGTGAGTTATACGTATCTATAATCAGTGTTCACACATACCTCACCACCAGTGAGTTATATGTATCCTCATCAGTGTCCACACATAACTCACCACCAGTGAGTTATACGTATCTATAATCAGTGTCTACACATACCTCACCACCAGTGAGTCATACGTATCTATAATCAGTGTCCACACATAACTCACCACCAGTGAGTCATACGTATCTATAATCAGTGTCCACACATAACTCACCACCAGTGAGTTATACGTATCTATAATCAGTGTCTACACATACCTCACCACCAGTGAGTTATACGTATCTATAATCAGTGTCCACACATACCTCACCACCAGTGAGTTATACGTATCCCTCAACAGTGTCCACACATACGTTACCACCAGTGAGTCATACGTATCTATAATCAGTGTCCACACATACCTCACCACCAGTGAGTCATACGTATCTCTCATCAGTGTCCACACATACGTTACCACCAGTGAGTCATACGTATCCCTCATCAATGTCCACACATACGTCACCACCAATGAGCCATACGTATCCCTCATTAATGTCCACACACAGGTCACCACCTGTGAATCATACATATCTCTCATCAGTGTCCACACATACTTCACCACCAGTGAGTCATATGTATCCCTCATCAATGTCCACACACATGTCGCCACCAGGGAGTCATACATATCTCTCATCAATGTCAACGCACATGTCACCATCAGTGAGTCATACATATCTCTCATCAGTGTCGACACATACTTCACCACCTGTGAGTCATACGTATCTCTCATCAGTGTCCACACACAAGTCACCACCAGAAATGATTCGCCATGTCTTGATGATCTCAAAGGAGAGTTCCAAAAATAGAGTCCTGCATAATAATGCGATAATGTTAATCCCAGCTGTTTGTGGCCCGGGATAGTCAATATCCTATGATAGTAGTCCTCAAGTAGGATTCATAGCTCATATCAGGAACAAACAATCTCTCTAAAAAATGGTGAAATTTCATAGCTTCAAGCTTGGTGGGAAATGGCAGACCGCAATCATAACATGTAACACAGTGTTTGTTGAGTTATCCATTAAGAACTTTGTTTGTAACTGGCATTTCCTAATCTCCCAGTAGATAAATATCCCCTGTGCATGTGTAGATTTTTTAAAGTACTTTTTGTTTGTTTTTTCCTGATTTACTCCACGCTCTAGAATTGGAACTTTCTGTGAACTCATTTTTGTATGAGCTTTGGGGTAGGAGAGCTCTACATAGTTTGCCTTCGCATGCATTTTTCTGCTCTTTGCCTCTTTGCTAGAAAGTGATCAGGAAGTCCAAACATTTTGTCGTGCTGTTATTTCGGCCCTGATTTAATGATGAGCTTGGTCTGAAAACTCGTGGGTGGCGAGCCAAACTGAGGAAGCTGTTAGTAGCTGGAGACTCGGCCAGGCTTCTTGCTGAGAGTGGTTGAAGTAGGCACAAGAACGCTATTATCAGCCAGTACCGGTCATCAATAGCGTGTGGACATTGAAATATCCTAGATCTAGCATACAAAAAAGCCGATTTCATCTATGGCGTGGAAACATTGAAATATCTAAGATCTAGCTTAGAGAGAAGACTATTTCAGGACTGTCACATCAGGTGCCAAATAGCTTTTCTCATAAATGTTTCTATTCACATGGAATCTATATTTGATTCGTGTTTTTGTTTCGTTTTTTTTTTCTCTCATAATTTTAATTTTATTGGTATCATAGTAACCCTTGTTTTCACCTCCCTTTTACCTTGTCCCCCCAACTCCCTTCGTTGTTCCTCCCTGTTTGGAAAATACCCACACACAACTTTTATGCCTAAAGTTTGAACTTGGGGCTCTGTACAAAGTAAGTTTGCGTCTTATAATTTCCACCACAATTTTTTTCTCTGTTTTCTATTTTTGATTTGCATGATGCTTGTTAACCCATATCTTACTGGGCTGGCCGCTTGCTTGCTATCCTACATTCTTCTCTCTAATTTTTGTGATCCTCACACAATATTATGGAACTGTAAACATTTTAAATCATGTGATCAGTTAAGCTAATGGCTAACTAATACTAAAGTTTACTTATATTTTAGTTTTCTTGGTCTTCATATCTTTTTGAGCACCAGGAATTGTTGGAAGAAGCTTTCCTCACGTTCCTCTGTTTTGTTTATTATTATTATTTATTTATTTCTTATTCTACTACTACTACTACTACTACTACTACTACTACTACTACTACTACTACTACTACTACTACTACTACTACTACTTTTATTATTATTATTATTATTATTATTATTATTATTATTATTATTATTATTATTATTATTATTATTATTATTATTATTATTATTATTATTATTATTATTATTATTATTATTATTATTATTATTATTATTATTATTATTATTATTATTATTATTATTATTATTATTATTTTTATTATTATTATTATTATTATTATTATTATTATTATTATTATTATTATTATTATTATTATTATTATTATTGTTGTTGTTGTTGTTGTTGTTGTTGTTGTTGTTATTATTATTATTATTTTATTGTCACTGTTCAATGTCTTTAGCATCAGTGAAGAGTCATCGCTTTTTAATTTCCCTAACACTTTTTAGATCTTCAACTGCCTTTTTCACTTTAGTTTCTTATGCACTAATAATTTGTAATAATTTTGTAATTATATAATAATGGAGGGGGAAGGAGGGAAAGGGAGGAAAAGGGGGAAGGCATCGAAACCTGTTCTTTTTTAATAAATGTGAAAAACTCTGACATTATAATTAAAAGTAAAGAAAATTTGAATCGCGTATTAAGTAAGCCACGTTTTTTATTCAATGTTCGGATTTAGTTCTTCTTATTTATATAATCAAAAATTATGAAGCTCCTATAGTGTTTAAAATAATCCTGTGGCGACGCCTGCTTCCTTGTCAATCAGTCGTTTGCTGTTGCTTTGCAGTATTATGTTTAGCTGTGGGATTTACAAAACTTTGCAAGAAGTTTGATCTTTTTTCTTTTTATCTTCACAAGAGTTTTATCGCATGTGGCATAGTCTATGCCTCATCAATTATCATAATTATGCTAACCATCTTTGTTCCCTTGATCATAAGCATGCTCACATCTTTTACTAACTAAAGTAAAAGTTCAACTGCACCCACATCTGGAAAAGCTGAGATTTGCACAAAATTCGATTTTCAACCGTCTGTCTTTGGTGTAAACTTATTATCGAAAATGTTTTTATTAATTTTTTTCCTGCCATTTTGTACGTTCGACTGGCTTTCTTAATACCTGCACTTGCTATAGAGTTTTTGCCTATGTTCTGTCATGTGACTCCAAACACCACCCCGGTTAACGAACTTGTTGGGAAATGTTTACATTCATTGGTGGAAGCAAAAATAACACACCATTCACTCTACACAATATCTTTACAATAGGCTACTGCACCTCGGATTTACAAGATTTTAACACTTAACGAAAGAAAGTTCCGTTCTTGAATATAGACCCGTATTAATTTATTATTATTATTATTATTATTATTATTATTATTATTATTATTATTATTATTATTATTATTATTATTATTATTATTATTATTATTATTATTATTATTATTATTATTATTATTATTATTATTATTAAAAGGCCAATTTGATTTTGTCTGTTTATTAAATGGGTAATCGAATTTTTTTCATTATCTATTTTAAATGACAGCTTTTATAAATACTCGAAGAAAAGTTTGGAGATCTTGTTAGTTTTGTATTTGTTTTGTTTTGTTTTTTCTAAGAAATATTAAAAAGTATTAATGAGAATAAGATATCTGCCAGATTTACTAATCCCCATTTTTCAACATTATAAGAAAAATTTTCTTCTATTTCTTACCTTGTTTTAATGGGGGTTTTTTAATTCTTAAATTGTTTATTTGGCTAAAAGTAAAACCTTGAAAACTTGAAAAAGTAATGTGAAAGTGCTTTGAACAGAAGCTTTAGTTCCTCTTTTGTTAATTTTCCTTTCTCTGAGCTTTTTTTCCGAACGATATTAAACGGTCGTGGGTCTAATTTTTTAATGAAAGCCAATATATCGCATGCTATTGCTACCCTACTGTCTAATCCAGGACGTCAATTCCAGTTGTTTTTTTCATTGAGGGGAGGTAGCCATGGGGAAAATTTTGATATTTTTTGACTGCTCTCCAGAAGTGCAATTATTTTTAATTAGAGATTTTTAATTTTTAACGTTTTGCCTGACGTAGGCTAAATAGCTCGAGTGATAGACCAGAGTATGTGGTATATTTGGCGATAGCCCAAGAGAGGCCACTCAGACAACAGATCAGATCTAAAGATTGAGTTCTCGAACCTTTTCTACAAGAATGTCCAACAAATCTCTCTGTCCCTCCTGTGCCCATATCAAGCCTTAACTCCCCTTTCTCCACCCACCCACCACCCCCCTCCCTCCATATTTTTGCTTCCCCCAGTCTGGCCACAGCGCGAGGTCAGGCCGCAGCCCCAGGGTGGTGGACCCAGGATCTCCCACGTTCCCGAGGAAGGGCTCAGTGATGAGCAACTATGTGGACACTCATCCGGGGTGAGTAGCTCATTATCGTGACAATAATAATCATCGCCATCGGCGCCATCATCGTGACAATAACTATGATCGTCATCGGCATGATTATCGTGACAATAACAATCATCAGCATCATTATCGTGAGAATAACAATCATCAGCATCATTATCGTGATAATAACAATCATTGCCATCGGCATCATTATCGTGACAATAACTATGATCGTCATCGGCATGATTATCGTGACAATAACAATCATCAGCATCATTATCGTGACAATAACAATCATTGCCATCGGCATCATTATCGTGACAATAACAATCATTGTCATTGGCATCATTATCGTGACAATAACAATTATCGTCATTGGAATCATTATCGTGACAATAACAATCATCGTCATTGGAATCATTATCGTGACAATAACAATCATTGTCATCGGCATCCTTATCGTGACAATAACAATCATCGTCATTGGCATCATTATCGTGACAATAACAATCATCGTCATCGGCATCATTATCGTGACAATAACAATCATCGTCATCGGCATCATTATCGTGACAATAACAATACCACAGGAAAGAGCTGTTAAATTCTAGGTATTAATTGTTTTTAAAACTTTTTTTTTTCTTTCAATAAAACATTCCTATTTCTAAGCGGGTAGACCAAAAATGTTAAAGGGTCTTTGGGTATGATCCAGTAAGCAGTGGAGTTTGATCCAGTGAGAGGTGGGGTTTGATCCAGTGAGAGGTGGGGTTTGATCCACTGAGCGATGGGGTTTGATCCTGTGAGCGGTGGGGTTTGATTCAGTGACAGGTGGGGTTTGATCCAGTGAGTGGTGGGGTTTGATCCAGTGAGCGGTGGGGTTTGATCCAGTGAGCGGTGGGGTTTGATCCAGTGAGCGGTGGGGTTTGATCCAGTGAGCGGTGGGATTTGATCCAATGAGCGGTAGGGTTTGATCCAGTGAGCGGTGGGGTTTGATCCAGTGAGCGGTGGGGTTTGATCCAGTGAGCGGTGGGGTTTGATCCAGTGAGCGGTGGGGTTTGATCCAGTGAGAGGTGGGGTTTGATCCAGTGAGCGGTGATGTTTGGTCCAGTGAGCGGTGGGGTTTGATCCAGTGAGAGGTGGGATTTGATCCAGTGAGAGGTGGGATTTGATCCAGTGAGCGGTGATGTTTGGTCCAGTGAGCGGTGGGGTTTGATCCAGTGAGCGGTGGGGTTTGATCCAGTGAGAGGTGGGGTTTGATCCAGTGAGAGGTGGGGTTTGATCCAGTGAGCGGTGGGGTTTGATCCAGTGAGCGGTGGGGTTTGATCCAGTGAGCGGTGGGATTTGATCCAATGAGCGGTAGGGTTTAATCCAGAGAGTGGTGGGGTTTGATCCAGTGAGAGGTGGGGTTTGATCCAGTGAGCGGTGGGGTTTGATCCAGTGAGAGGTGGGGTTTCATCCAGTGAGCGGTGATGTTTGGTCCAGTGAGCGGTGGGGTTTGATCCAGTGAGAGGTGGGGTTTGATCCAGTGAGAGGTGGGGTTTGATCCTGTGAGCGGTGGGGTTTGATCCTGTGAGCGGTGGGGTTTGATCCTGTGAGCGGTGGGGTTTGATCCTGTGAGCGGTGGGGTTTGGTCCAGTGAGCGGTGGGGTTTGATCCAGTGAGTGGTGGGGTTTGATCCAGTGAGAGGTGAGGTTTGGTCCAGTGAGCGGTGGGGTTTGATCCAGTGAGCGGTGGGATTTGATCCAATGAGCGGTAGGGTTTAATCCAGTGAGTGGTGGGGTTGATCCAGTGAGAGGTGGGGTTTGATCCAGTGAGAGGTGGGGTTTGATCCAGTGAGCGGTGGGGTTTGATCCAGTGAGCGGTGGGGTTTGGTCCAGTGAGCGGTGGGGTTTGATCCAGTGAGTGGTGGGGTTTGATCCAGTGAGAGGTGAGGTTTGGTCCAGTGAGCGGTGGGGTTTGATCCAGTGAGCGGTGGGATTTGATCCAATGAGAGGTGGGGTTTGATCCAGTGAGCGGTGGGGTTTGATCCAGTGAGCGGTGGGGTTTGATCCAGTGAGCGGTGGGGTTTAATCCAGTGAGTGGTGGGGTTTGATCCAGTGAGAGGTGGGGTTTGATCCTGTGAGCGGTGGGGTTTGATCCAGTGAGCGGTGGGGTTTGATCCAGTGAGAGGTGGGGTTTGATCCAGTGAGCGGTGGGGTTTGATCCAGTGAGAGGTGGGGTTTGATCTAGTGAGCGGTGGGGTTTGATCCAGTGAGAGGTGGGGTTTGATCCAGTGAGAGGTGGGGTTTGATCCTGTGAGCGGTGGGGTTTGATCCAGTGAGAGGTGGGGTTTGATCCAATGAGCGGTAGGGTTTAATCCAGTGAGTGGTGGGGTTTGATCCAATGAGCGGTAGGGTTTAATCCAGTGAGTGGTGGGGTTTGATCCAGTGAGAGGTGGGGTTTGATCCAGTGAGAGGTGGGGTTTGATCCAGTGAGCGGTGGGTATCATCCGACCAAGAATCACTTACTTTAGAAGCGGTTCAAATCATCTCTTATCCCTTTCCCTCTTAACTACATCAGTCTTAATCTAATTTTCTTCCCCCCCCCCCCTCCCCTATCCCTACCCCGCTTCCCCTCCCTCCCCTAACCTGTAACCGGAACCAGAAACCGACCGCCCCTCCTGGCGTTCAACACAGGTATGATGCCGCGCTTCCTCAACGAGAGCTGTGACGAGGAGGCGTTGATTGAGGACCTAGGTGACCACAGCAATTTTTTGTCACCCGGTATCGTTTTTTTAACTTCTTTCACTTTCACGATTTTTAAACTTTTCATTTTTTTGACGCTAAATTTCCCGCTTATCGCATGATTTGCTACAATCGGATTTGTTCTCTTGGTTGCGATGGAAAGGGTCCCAGAGCCCAGTGAGCATCCAGCGATGGTTGGGTTGGACCGATAGATTCTAAAGTTCACGGAATAAGATCATTCTTTAAATTATAAACACTATTATTTGAAACTAGGAAAAGCTTACGTGTTACACTTGTTTTGTTTTGTTTTGTTTTGCTTGTGATGGATACATTGCTTTGTTTATTTTTTATCATTATTTTCACTAGTTCTCGAAGTCGCTATCCTCTTGGACAAAATAATTCTGAAAATCTTGGCTTTATTTTTGTCTTCCTTTCTCTACAGTTTTGAAAAACTAGAGTTTCTCTATAAAATTTTTAAAGTCAAAATATTGAGAAAATCTTCAGGTTATTATTATTGTTATTATTATTATTATTATTATTATTATTATTATTATTATTATTATTATTATTATTATTATTATTATTATTATTATTATTATTATTATTATTATCATTATTATTATTATTATTATTATTATTATTTAGACTTTTACTTTGGCGGAATTTATTTTCCATAAAGCAAACTTATTCCCTGTACATCCGTCTATGCTTAATACCCTGGTAAAAGCTTACAGAGTTTCGTTGTGCGTCGTGAGCGTTTTTATCCTGTGTGTTTAATAGGAGTGATCAACCCTTCAGTCGTTTTTTGTTTTGTTTTGTTTTGTTGTTTTGTTTATGTTGGGAACAGCATGTGTCTATAGATTGATTCGTAATAAACCCCAAAACAAAAATGAACTCAAAGACTAATGAAGACAAATAAACCGAGGGAACTCAAGATGAAAGTAACCGTCGGTTCCCTTCGTTTCAGCTCAGAGTATTGTATATCATAAAAAGGATAGATTCTGTTCCCAAGCACTTGTGGATCGATTTGTTTTCTATGTTTTCATACTGAAACATAATTTTTGGAATGATATGTCAAAGAGACTTTATAAGCTAGTGTCGACATACGTTAAGAGATGTTCCCAAAAAGAGTAGTATATTAACCAATTGAGGCGTGCCTTATAGCTCTTGTTACATCCAGCTTGTCAGGGATAAATCTGTCCCAGCCGGGAACATGAAGCCCCACAGGTGTTATCACAGTGTTTTATGGCTGATAGTTGGGTAAAGATTGTGGCGGGAGAGGAAGACATTCAGCAAAAACCAACGAGAAACACTGAAAACAGATTCGAACCTCGCTTATCCGAGCCAGCGCCCCCTATCTAGACTCTAGTTAGAGATCGCTGATACCAGCAGATTATTCTGAAAGTTGATCGTCTGTGACGTGATACTGTACTGCAAGATTCCCGCTGAAATCTCGCGAGTTTCTCTCGGTGTGAGTCATTCTCGAGACTAAAGTCAGGGCCTGTTTTCATTCCGTTTCCATTAATATCCACACAAACTTCAAAACTAAAACGCAGGTTCCGGTGGGACAAAAACTAAGCGATACCTATGGTTGATAATTTGTGTGTCAATGGTGAATTATATATAACCGCATTGAGTAGGTTAAAAGGTCAGTTGGTAATTTATAGGTCATTGGTGAATTATATAATATACCGCATCTTGTAGGTTAAAAGGTCATTTTTTTGATTCAAGCCATTGATTCACCCTATATTACTGATTTCTTTTCATTCGTTTGATTGAGTTTTGCTGCACCATTTAACATGGATCCCATTAACTGGTGATGATTACAGGGGCATGTGTTCTCTGTCTTACGCACACGCACACACACACATACACACACACTCGATTTATCGATAGATCTATCTATTACATCTTTTATCCTCCTGGCTCTAAAGCGTTGATTAATAAAGACAACCGTAAAGATGAGATAACGATCTTTATGAGAGCAAAAAATGACTGCTTAAGTTCGATACTCAACTTACGGATCAAAAATTCGGTTTAGGTATACAGATATTGGAGGCGGTGGTGAATCTGCGTGCAAGACAGAGTTTAAAAATCAGAGTTGATGAGACAAAACTAGAGGAAGTCGAGTCATTGATCAGGGAGGGTATGGAATTTAGAAAGGCAGAGAGAGAGACAGACAGAGAGAGACAGACAGACAGACAGACAGAGATAAACCTGTCGAGGTGTTAGCTCCCTGTTATTTCTTACAGGGAGAGTCACCGGCGTTGGGGAAATTCCACGCTATTAAAAACTATTGTATAAATTAATACATGTTTTGGTTTGGTTTTGTTTTTTTTCTATGTTCGTTTCCTGTTTTTTTTTTTGTTTTTTTTTTGTTGTTTTGTTTTCTGGTGTGTTGGTTTTTTTTTCGCTTTCACTCTCTCGCGATGCACATCGTTTGTATTATTATGTTGTAATCGCTTTTTCATAGTGTGTTTATTTGTCCTGTTGTAATTGTATGAAATTGACGTGGCAGTGATGATGGTGTGGTTGCGGTGGTGGGGCGATGATGATGATGGTGGTGTTAATGATGTGGTGCTAGGACGTTGCTTCTAACTTTCTGGTTTGGTGGCAGGTTCGAGTTAGGATAGAAGCTTCCTGCCGCGGTCAAAGAACATATGGTTAACCCATACAAACATAGATATGCCTTATCTTTTTTAAATCAATGGAATCATGAAGACGGTGTATTCCAGGAACTGATTAAGAATGATTCTATATCCCGTTGACTGCTGTGTGGTGTTCTGTTGAAGCTGTAAACCAAGGAACGTGGATAATGTTTGAGGTTTCTCTCTAAATCAACGCGCAGCTCTAATCTTGTCGCGGGTTACACGATGTAGAGAGATTTCTCTACCAGCCTCTCAATCTCAGCTCATTGTATTATGATAATTGTCATCCGGGGTGTTAGATTTCTCCTCTCTAACATTTTCTCTCCTTCTCTCTTCCTCCAACCTTGCAACCTTTCGATCATTCACCGCCCCTGCTACCTCCACACCGTGTGACTGCCACTGCGTGGTCCCGCTGGTTTCAATTGACAGACAGCGGCCACTCCACGCTACGTGACCTGAACGACGTGACAGAGGTGAATGACGACACAGAGCTGGACAGTATCAGCATCCAGAGTGACCTGAGGCGGGGGCGGAGACACAAGCGCCACAGGACTCACCTCAAGGCGCCCGAGGAGGAGGAGGTACCGTTCGAGCTCTCTGACTCTCTCTCTCTCTCTCTCTCTCTCTCTATATATATATATATATATATATATATATATATATATATATCTCACTCACTCTCTCTTTCACTCTCTCTCACTCACTCATTCACTCTCTCTCTCTCTATCTCTTTCTCACTCACTCACTCACTCTCTCTTTCACTCTCACTGACTCACTCATTCACTCTCTCTCTCACTCTTTCTCACTCACTCTCTCTATCTATCTCACTCACTCTCTCACCCACTCAGTCTTATTCTTTCTCACTCACTCACTCTCTCTCTCTTTCTCTCTCTCTCTCTCTCTCTCTCTCTCTCTCTCTCTCTCACACACACTCTTACTCCTTTTTATATATACATATATACATATATATATATATATATATATATATATATATATATATATATATATATATATATAAACTTCTCTCTCACCATTCCTTTTTTTTCCTCTGCATCTCCATTACCTCTTCTTTTCAAACTATCTACAGTATCTATGTGTGTTTATATCTCACTTTCACCATCCATCCCACTTTCTGAGTGTGAGTATCTTCTTAAAATATTAATTTAATCTTTCACTTCTCCTGAGGTAAAAGGTTTATGATTGGCTGTATATGTAAAACCATCCACCAATCAACGATCGTTTTGGTTTTGTTTTCTCCACCCAGGACGACTCACACGATGAGATGGAATCTGACCCAGAAAATATCCCGACCCGGGAAACTAACGGCTTCCGTCTCCCAGAGAGACCCAAGAGGTCGCCATCTGCCGGAAGTCGAGGGTCAAACCGGAGCCAAAGGTCACTGAACCGAGAGGATTCGGTACTGAGTCACTCGTCTCGGTCTAGCCGCGGGTCATCGCGGAGACAGCTGCCTGCCTTACCCTCGGCGGAGGTGAGTGAGGTTTGTACCTTGCTCCATCCTTACTGCAACAGATTTTCCAATTATTGTTGATGTGTTTTAATCACCGGTTTGAAATTGTTACAGGTACCTTTTGACCTGTTTTGAAGTCCTCTTCATTAAAAAAAAAACCCACTCGTAATATATAACTCGTATGCCGTGCCAATTCTTAATTTTCGAGAAAGATGGTCACTTTGAAGCCTTATCTTATACCCTATCCATCTATCCCACAATCATAGACAAAGCAAGAGTCACGTGACTACATTACTGCATTAGGACTGTGTCTGTTACTCATCCCAGCTCCATCCGATCACTCCCCTTACTTGTAAATCCATCTTAGTAAAAAATGGCCAGCTAGTAAAGATTTGTACAACACTTTTAGCTATAAAACTTTTCAATGCCTGAGTCTGTCTACCAACAAATAACATATCATCTTGCTTCACGTGTACTCCGCCCCCGCCCCCACCTCCGCCCCCGCCCCCCACAACCAAACCATACCAGGTTGTTCCTGCTCCGCCCGCCCCTCCCAAGGACCCCGACAGAGTTCACCGTATCTACATGGCTGGTGACGCCGCGGTCGGTAAAACCAGCTTCATCTTCCGCATCTGCAAGGGAAAGTTCGTGGCCAACCTCAGCTCTACCCTCGGTAAGCAGACAGAACTTTGCTTCACAGCAGAATAATTGTATAAGGAATCAACGGAATATTAGAAAATGAATCACGGTTACGTCGTGGTAACGGAATGGAATAAGCATTTTTATTAACTGGTCCTGATTTAAATTTGGAAATTATATTTCTCAATCTGATGGTTATTTTTAGTTAAAAGATGGTTGTTTATAGCTAGATGATGGTTATTTATAGCTAGATGATAGTTGTTGTTGTTGTTTTTTTTTATAGCTAGGTGATGGTTGTTTATAAATAGATGATGGTGGTTTGAAAGCTAGATTGTGGATTTTTATAGCAAGGTGACACGTTTAAGAACTGGCTCTCTGAAATTCTAGAGCCCTCTCTGATATTTCATTGCGTTTTGTCTTTATTTTATTTTTTGTTATCAATATTTTACGTTGTCAAAGGTGCTCATCGTGATGGTGTGACACTCTTTGTTGTTTGTTGGAATATTTGTGTGACCTGGGTTCGGTATTTGTCTTTCGTTCTCAGGTATGGACTTCTATACCAAGATGTTGGATGTGGACGGAAACAACACGGTGATGGAACTGTGGGACACCGCTGGTCAAGAGAGGTCAGTGTCCAGTACAGGAATGGTGTGTAGTAGGGGGGGGGGGGGTGCAGAATAGATAACGCTCCATTGCCTGGACGGACTCTTCTGTCTGAAATCGAAAGTAGAAAAATGACAGGCTGATAAAAAAAAAAAAAAAAACAATTATCCTGGCAAGCAGACGAACAGATAGATTCTGAGTTATAAATCGAGGGAAAAATTAGCAATGCAGACATAAATAGTGAAGTATTGAACTTGGGGGCTCTAGTTTTAGCTTAAACTTTAATCTCACGTTCAACTGGTAAATTGAAGTCTTTCCCCGCCAGATTTCGCGCCATGACAAGAAGTTACTTCCGCCGTGCAGATGGTGTTCTGTTGCTCTATGATGTCACGTACGAGCGTTCCTTCCTGAATGTGCGGGAGTGGGTGAACGCTATTGAGGTAGGCTTACCGCTAGATTTTTCTACATGAACATTGCCTTTACTCTGAGCTCATATGATTCTCTCGATTTAAGTTGCGGCTGGATACATGATGCGCTTTGCAATCTATGATCTGTGGTGCCATTGTAGATTTTTTTTTCTTTTCAATGGTTATAGTCTATGATTGTATTTAAGTGAGGCAATGTATTTATTCAATTCATTTTTTTTTTTTTTTTGCACTTCTCTGATTTGATTTTCTTCTAGCTTGATTTTGTTTGATTTCAACGTAGAGCTGAGTTAGTGGTTTCATACTTATGTGAGACTAATATAACAGCTCCGGTAGATGTCTGTCTACCAGGGTTAATAGATGCATCTGATACAAACGATTTTTGTCCTGCATGGGCGTCTCCGTCCCTATCAGAGTGAAAGATGGAATTCTTCAACTTTCTTACTGGCTCGCGTTTTTCTTTCCTTACCACTGATTCTGCGTTTACCTACAAAGAAAAACATTTCACAGCAGTTAGTGGCAATAGAAGATGCAAAGAGGCTTGAAGTTTGTTAAAAATAAATTGGAAAAATCTAGTGTTTTTATTGGTCGATTAAGAAAGGTATGAAGATGTTTGTAAAACGAAAATGAAAACAATTCATTTTCGATAGCTAGACTTATCTAAAGATTGATTCTAAAGATTGTTATTTAGAATTAGGTTCTTATTTCTAATAATAAGAAATATGTCTAGATTAGTGTTGGGTCTTTAGTGCCGTACATCAGTTCAAATGATTGAAGGTATTTCTAGGTTAGAGCTGGGACTAAAGTGCCGTAGACCATTCTAAATGTCACAAGAGCCGTTGAGGGTGAATGGAGATCATGTATTTCTTCAAGCCCGTATGTTGGCAAGGGAGGCCACTCCTGACGTATTTCAGCTTCCGGAAATCAAACCGGCGCCATCGATGTGGGGATAGTTTGGGTCGCAGACGGCAATGTGGTTCCTACATTCAAATTCGCGGCACATACAGCTCGATGTGAGAATAGGCAGACTTCCTTGCCTCTGGTCCTTCGACAAAGAAAAACAATGTAATGAAGAGAGAGAGAGAGAGAGAGAGAGAGAGAGAGAGAGAGAGAGAGAGAGAGAGATGTTCTCCTCATCTTTATTGAGTAAGCTTATCCGTTGCGATTGGTAGCAGATAAAAATATGGTGGCTGTGGTGACGTCATGACAATATTTTTATTATTTTCAATTAATTTATGGTAGTATTTGTTTTTCTTTCTTTACTCAGCACAATTCGGTATTTAATTTTATTTAGCACTGTTGACACTTATGAGAAGACACATACTGAACCTTCTTTATCTCCTTATCTTTTTGCAGGACAGTTTCCAGGTATCATTATCTATTTACACGTTTTTTAACACTTTTACCTCATTTTCTTTTCGCTTTTCTCTTTTGATAGATCTAACACCACTAAAAGTTTGAGCGTGTAGGGCTGAAAGTCTCGCTAGATCATGAAACACAGCTTGGGTTACCTTAGAGAATGTCTCTGATACTCTCAAACACAACGCTTTAACTAACTCTTGAACCCTAAAAAAAAAGCTCAGAATATTTTTTAGAAAGCAGCTCTGGAAAGAAACTTAACTTAAATGACCTACATTGGACTTTGCATGAAGTCAACGGCTCGGTAAAAAGAAAAACAAAGTTAAATTGGACTGCACTAAGAAATTAATTGTAAAAGGAGATTTACAATGGGATAACTGATTTAACTGCACTAAAAAAAAACAAAAAAAAAAAAACATTAAACCTCAGAAAATAGAACTGAGCTTTTGGTAAACTGATTTAATTGCTTCTGAAAATAACCAAATAAACAAAAAAACAAACAAACCAACATTTCACGACAAAAACAGAATCGAGCTGTTTTTTAATTGGACCTATCAGAGCTCAACTTATGAGGCATTAGTTGTGCTTGAAATGGCGGAAGTAGTTCCCGACAATAAATTTGACAGAGAGGGTCTCAAGTTTAGATCTAACGTGTGCTTATTGTTGGAATACTATGGCGGCAGCTCTTTGTAACGGTATAAGGCTCTGGGGCTCTCAAAACGCCTATCATGCTATAAATATACAGTGTATCCAGAGATGTTCTAATAAATGCTATTATTAGAACATCTTTGAGTGTATCTTGCCTCTTGGCGCTGACTGACCCACTTAGCTGCACATGCGCATCAAGCGCGCTTGTTTTGTAAACCCCAGTTGTTCATTTTTGACCATCATTTGGCGGTTAGGGCCTCGGAAATCCCGCCTTAGCCTGTACTTTGTTTCGCTCAGTTTATTACACATTTTTCATAATGCTGCATGTTGAATTCTAACTTAGTGTTGCTGTGAAGTTTTTATTTTTTAAATTTTTGTTTTCTTTTTACCTTACACAGGATATTTCTTCTAAACTTGACTTTTTCAAAGTGGTATGAGTTGGATTTAAATATAAACTTTTTCTTCTTGGGCTAATAATTGGATTGAATAGTTTGTTTTTTTTTAAACCAATAACCAATGGCTCCAACGCTAATTAATTTTGTTTTAATCGGGTCTCTGTGTACACCAAATGTATTCATTCTCCTTGGATGATTATTTACAAAATTCCATCTACGTGTAATTTTTTATATATATATACATATATAAAACACTATCGACTATAGTAGCAGAATACAGTAGCGGTAGCGAAATTTTAACATTAAATTTTTCACTGCCTATTCGCTCAGCCTTCAATCTTCGTGCCCAGAGCTGCTTTTACTCCTCATAATAATTATTCTTTACATCTTCTCCTCTTTTTTTGCCTTTCTCTTCCTATTCTCTATCTTTCTCTTCTCGCTTAAATATTTTTTCCCCTTCATGTTGTGATCATCATCATGACCATAACTATTATTATTATTATTATTATTATTATTATTATTATTATTATTATTATTATTATTATTATTATTATTATTATTATTATTATTATTATTATTACTATTACTATTACTATTAATATTATTATTATTATTATTATTATTATTATTATTATTATTATTATTATTATTATTATTATTATTATTAGTATCATCATTATCATCATCATCATCATCATCATCCTGATCCAATTTTTTCTTCTTCTTCTTGCTCTTTTTCGCCTGCTAACCTTTCTTTTCTTTTAATTCTTTTGCAAACCTCTACTTGTGTCTCCTAGAGGCTGTTGATATAATAGATCTAGGAAACAGTAAATTGCCTTACTAACATCGCTTAGACTAAACCTTATAATTTATGCTTTAGTTGACTGGGATCTTAACCCTGTAAATTTATTTGCAATAAGCTTTAAAGCTGGTGAAAAATGAAGCAGGATACTCAGCTTTTAGTTCCAGAATTAGTGTCGCTTACGGTTCTTTTAAACAGATACAATCATATAGATAGGGCTTGTCAAAAAAGGATTGTAACTCTGCATGTTTATATTTTAATTATTTTACTCTAATGCTTATTTGGCTATAATTTTGGCATTGTTTTGGTTTATTATAAAAAAAAAAAAACTATTGGCTTACGTTGTCCATTGTTAACAACAAAATGCAGCTCACTGTTAAATGCTAGAAGATTATCGGATTATCAAATCTTGTAGACATGGAACAATTTGTACCAAATTGAACTCCCTCTTCTCTGTTTTACAGCATTAACGTTCACAGAGAGTGTCGGTCAAATATTATATTTTTAACGTTTGCTTTTACATAAGCATAGTTCCATAGTATCTCTCTCTCTCTCTCTCTCTCTCTCTCTCTCTCTCTCTCTCTCTCTCTCTCTCTCTCTCTCTCTCTCTCTCTCTCTCTCTCTCTCTCTCTCTCTCTCTCTCTCTCTCTCTCTCTCTCTCTCTCCCCCTCTCTCTCTCTTTCTCTTCATGCCACTCACATTCTGACACATGTTCTGCTACTTGCAACTGACACATTGTTTGTCATCTGACACATAGTCTGACACCTGCTCATCTGTTTGGTTTCAGGAAGGCGCTGTGAAGAAACTTCCCATCATGCTTGTGGGCAACAAAACGGATCTTCGCGATGAGATGGAGAAGCAGGGCCGCAGGGTGGTCAGATACGAGGATGGTCTGCGGCTGAGCAAGGTCAGAGGTCACTGTGAATCCCTGGCTAAAGTTATTTGTTTTGATGATATAATTTATCCGCTACAATATTATTTTAGCGCGTACTTCCCTCCCCCAAACAATAATATCCTGTCAGGCAATGTTGTGAATTGAACCTACAAAACAATAATACCTGCTTGATCAACAAACCAAATATCTTTTGAAAAGTCCAAATAAGTGGAGTTCGACTCCGATCTAACAAATCAAGGCGGATGTTGTAAGGAAATTTCGAATGTCACGAAGCAGTTTGTGGTATTAGCGCAGTATATCTGCACTAGGAGGACTCAGTGACAACCCTGTATGATTTGACTCACACACACACACACACACACACATACATACTGAGTAGAAAGTGACTGTCCTGTATTTGGGCAGATTAGCAGGTCAGGGGCTCACCCAAACACAGATATCGGCGTTAGTTCCGATGGATGGGCAGCAAAGTGCACTGTACAAAATACTAGTTGTGACTTGTACTAGTTGTAGTGCCTTGGAGGTTGTTGTTTTTTTTCAATTTATTCTCTTTCATATTTGTTTCAAGCAGAGAGTTCAGAAATGATAGATGTTTTGCCTTTTTACATTTATAAAGACAAGTGACATGACTCACGTTGAGTGTATAAGTTTTCAATCGGTAAAATTTATACAAATCTACTTTTGATCTCAGCTTTCTAAGCATTTTGAAACCATTGGGCTCATACGTTGTTTAAATTCAAACGTATTAATTACATAAACATTATATTGCAAGCAGTTCTAGACCAAATTCGTCCATCTGTAGTGAAAATGGAGGAAAAAAGATCAGGATACATATGACTTCTCCATAGCAGCTGGTTCTAAATTATTTGCCGTTTGTCTCACAAGAAGAAAACAGTGCTAACGGTATGGACGTCATGTAATGTATGTAAAGCTCGAAATTCACAATCTATCGGAATAATTGCCGCGCCTTACCTCTCTAAGCTTGTTAAGAATAGCAAATGACACCACTTTATTTTTTTTCTCCCTGTTGTGGAGAGGAAAAGTGACTTAATAGGTTTAATACAGACGTTTTAAGATGAATATATATATATATATATATATATATATATATATATATATATATATATATATATATATATATATATATATATATATATATATATATAGAGAGAGAGAGAGAGAGAGAGAGAGAGAGAGAGAGAGAGAGAGATCAGCAAGATGAGAGAAAGAAATACATAAGTGATTCACTACCGAGATAGAGACAAGTAAAAAGGAGGGGGAAGTAAAGAGATTCTTATCAGTGCATAATTTGGGAAGATGTTTGGTAAAGAATTGTAAGATCTTGAAATAGTGCTGTCATGTTACTTTCTTGTAATGACACTGTCATGTAAGTTTCTAGTCATTATTCTGTCAAGTGAGATTCACCTAACATAACTAGATCGTGTTGACATTGCTGGAGCACCATGCCAGCCCAACTGGACTCACGTCTGCTCTGTTTTCATCTCCAGGAAATCGATGCTCTGTTTATCGAGACGAGCGCTAAAGATGGATCGAACATCACAGAGGCTGTCATTGAGCTCACTCGGTAAGTGGACGGCAAGAACCAGATGATGATGATGATGATGATGATAATGATGATCACAATGATAATGATGATGATGATTATGACAATGACGATGATGGTGGTGATGATGATGATCATTATGATCATGATTATGACAATGACGATGATGATGGTGATGATGATCATGATCATGATCATGATGATGACAATGACGATGATGATGATGATGATGATTATGACAATGACGATGATTATGGTGATGAAGATGATGATGATGATGGCCAAAGGGGAGGAGAAAAAAAGAATATCAAGGGTGAACAAAACTGAAGAGGGACAGAGATGAAAGAGGGGGAAGAGAGCGGACAAGGAGATGTAAAAAGGAAAATAGCAATAGAAAAGATTGAAGAAGCAAAAAAATTAATCACACCGTCTAGTCATTTGGTTCTATCAACTTCCAGAACATGCGCCTTTAGTTGCCGTATACCTGCTATGAGATAGATTTCTGGCTGTACAGGTCTAGATCGTCAATCAGTCAATCTTTGATCTTTAGTTTGTAGCTGTACAAGTCTAGATCATCAATTAACCAATATTTGTTTGATCCTTAGGTTACTCCGGACCAACCAAGACTTGGAGGTGAAATCTGTCGGCATGCAGATCCACGAGATGAGTTCCAAGAAGAATTCCTCCTCCTGCTGCGGCAGGTAGAGTGGGAAGCAAGGAGCAAGTATGAAGTGAAGCGGCATCGGTGAAACACCAGAAACAGCTCCTCCTCATGCTGCGTCAAGTCGTAGAGGGGGGAGCAAGGAGCAGGGAGCAAGGATGTAGTTAGAGGCTATCATGGGAAGACAAAAGGGGGCTTCGTTCTCCTTGAACCCCATAATACAGACATACAGACAATCTTTTTGGGGATTGTCCCGCAGACGTAGCAGGCAGCTGAATCTCTAGTTTCGAAAAAGTTTTAAGCACGTTCTGAAATCTGAAATCTTACAAATTGTGAAAAGAGCAAATGAGAAAGGTTGGGAGAGAAAAGAGAGAGAGAGAGAGAGAGAGAGAGAGAGAGAGAGAGAGAGAGAGAGAGAGAGAGAGAGAGAGAGAGAGAGAGAGAGAGAGAGAGATTGCACAAGAGAAAGGATACAGATGAGTCAGTTGTTTTTGGTTTTTTTTTTGTTTTGGTTTTTGTATTTTTTAGGGAAAACCTTGAGGTGGCCAGTTTACCAAAAAAAAAAAGCATATGTTGGAATATTAAGTTCTTTATATAATAATTGATACCTCATCAAAATTCAGTGCCTTTTACCGTAACATATTTTGTGAATGATCCCTTACATAAAATCTTCCTTCCAAAAAAAAAAACTCTGGAGAAAAGCCTCTATTGTCTGAGATAAACACACCAAAAGTTTAAAGGAAACTCTTTAGAATTAGAGAGACATATAGAGAGATGCAAGCCTGTTTTCTACATTGTCCGGTAAATTCTGGTAGGCACCAAGAATAATGCACTCTGCAGTGAGAAATTAAACAAATTAGTATTCTCACAAGCTTTTTGCTCTTAATTTGTGCCCATATGGCAATTATATTATCTTACAATAATTACTCTTGTTAAATTTGTTTACTCACTTAAAGGCCAAGATATTGATGGCTGAGAAAAGGGACACGGCCATGTTTTTCCAGGGTTTGTGCGGTAACAAATTCATGTGTTTTGAGTGAAAAGGGAACATGATTTGAAAGCTTATCACTTGCTTGTGTGAGTCAATGAAATAAAATTGACGCCTGTGTCTCACTTTGATACCAAATTTGATTGAAAGATGCAGGATTATTTTTAAAATTACAAAATTCTAGACAACTAAGCAACCATTTAAATAAAGCATCGTGTTCACTTGCTGTCTCTAAATTTATTTCCCAAGGAAAAATGTCCAATATTCTTCCAGAAGACTCGACAAACCCTGGCTTCCAAAAGCACTACTATGTAGCCTACTCTATACTGTACCAGAGTTAAACTTTGTGGGTCTCTCCCGCTGATAAACTTACAGCTGTGTCACCCATCGACAGATTAGTAATGGGCAAAGTGCTCTTCAGTCCAGAGGATAACAAGTTATCCCAGAACCGCTTGAAGTGGAAGGAGGTTGTTAGATGAATGGCATATGATGATGTCCATAAAACTTTTTTGATTACTCAGTGACATAAGTCTGCAAAGACTTTGAAACAAATTTAAAATCCAGCCAGAGTTGTGCAGCCTTCAAGAATCCTATAAACCAGGCATGTCCTTGGAAGTTGATATTCAATGGGAATTTTAGAAATACGGGAAATTTTGGAATCAGCAGAGCAATCCGAATCTTTATTTTTCATTATTGGAATATTTCTAGAGTGTTTGTTAGGTCAAGGGAGTAAGTTGGCAGACAGTTAAGTCTGTTTTACTTTTAGTCTACTGAAGAAAGAAGATTTTTAAAAGCAAAACCCAAGTTTTATGTATCGATCTATATACATGTAACTTATCAACAAGTTTTTGGGGGTCCTAGATAGCCCTATTTACTAATTCTTTGATGATTTTCCTAAACAGTCTTATTTGCGAATTCTTTGAGGGTTCTATGCAGATAAATGTATTTATTATTAGTAACATTCCACATAGATTTTAACTCAATGCCCACCCTGTGGACATTTTTTTTCTGAGCTAACAAAAAAACAGTTATTGCTTGTTAGAAATTTGATGTGTACAGCACAGATGATAAGTTTGACATAACCAAATAACGCAATCACATAACGCTACCTGCTCAAATAACACAATCACATAAGACTATCAGCTCAAATGACTGTGTAATATTTATAATTATTGGATTTCTCTCTGTGTGTATGAACATTTTTTTTTTGTTTTAAACTATTATTGTAAAGCTGATGTAATGCACAGAAGTAAGAGCACGACGTTGACATTTGTTACTATAAACAGGCTGTAGATTTAAACACTGTATGGAAATGAGGCTGTAGTTATTGTGCACTTGTACAGCTGCATTCCTTGGATAAGAAAATTAAATTAAGTACGCAGTGTCAGTATCAGTTCCAAACTCATAGAGCCAAAGTATGACACGGTATTTACATATCAGCAGGGTTTCACCATTATTATATCAGAAAAGTTGGAGAAAAGCGAGACACAATTGCTTTTCATTGGACAGAACTTCAATGCAAAATAAATGTTTTATGTACCATTGTAGGAATAATTTTCATATCATTTATTTTACTCATTTCAGAAAATTATGAAAACTTTTGAAAATCGTCTTATGTCTATCCCACGAAGTGAAAAGATTCACGCCAAGTTAGCTATGATGCATGTCAAGCCTCAGCTCTACTCTTTTTAGTCTTCCACAATTTGGCTGTGCAGATATTGTGTGTAAATACAGAAATTAATGCACATGAATACAAGTATAATCACCATGTTGCCTAAATGCACAAACATTACCTGTTGTATAATTTTTGTTTGTTTGAGTTTAAAAAGGTTCTACATGCCTTCTTTGCCAATACATAATGATAATATTAAGGGTTGAAATTCTACTTCCAAATTTCAGAAATTATAAGTATGAGATGCTAGTTTATTGTTCTTTTTTTGCTATTTAATCAAAGATGTCTATCTTATTCTTTCAATTCATATAGTATGACAACTGATTTATGAATGGCAGATTAGAAGGGGGAAAACCAACTTTCATTACCTTTCTCCAGGATAAACTTACTTCAATTGAACCATTTGTTTTCTCTGTCTCTAGTCTTGTCTCCCAATTTTTCTCTCACTGACCAAATTTCACATTCTTGTTGCCATTTCTAACAGTGATCTTGAAAGTATGAAAGATTGTTGGTTTTAGATATCGCTGTATGAGGCTAGAAAGATTGTATGTGTTTTCGTTGTTACTAAAATATTGCAATATATCAATTAAATCTCATAGGACGATATAAACCTTTGATGTT
The DNA here is from genome assembly GCA_033675545.1 of Elysia crispata. Classification (NCBI taxonomy): domain Eukaryota; kingdom Metazoa; phylum Mollusca; class Gastropoda; family Plakobranchidae; genus Elysia; species Elysia crispata. The sequence goes on along the minus strand of JAWDGP010004150.1, from coordinate 8,539 downwards.
TCTCTAAGCTGTAATTGTTGAACCTTAACTTATTACATCATTCTATTATTATACATAATATAGTAATATTATTATACATTCCAATCTTTGTGGGTAGAGGTACAACGATTGAGCATGTTACTTTTTATTCTATTTACAGATCTGTTCATATCAACCCTGATGTGTTTTAAGTGAACCTTTATAACATAAAATCCCTTTAGTGTTCCATATATCTCATTTTACAAAATTGTTTTATGAAACTTAACTCATTCCATTTTACACATATATATATATATATATATATATATATATATATATTACATAATATTGTTTACATTTGAAAACCTTGTGCTTTAAATTTTTTTTTTTTTTTGGTTTGTTGGTTTTTTTTAAAGAACTCTTCATTGTACCTATTTAAAGTCATGTAATACATTCCAGAAATGTAAATCATGTTTTTTTTTTAATTCTGATTAATGTAAATGTACTCGTAAGTAGGCTTTGTTTGGTCTCTTGTGAATTTTTCAGTAAAACCTCTGGAAGATTAAAAGCGAGATCTTAAATGGGTTTTGACTTAACTCAAATGGTGTCTGTTCCAAACCAGCCTACCATTCCAATTATTATTGTATAGGGGTTTAGACTTTTAAAATTGCTTCCATAATCACAGGATACACTTACATGTATACATATATACGTAAATCTTGTACAGTTGCAGTCTTGGTTTTCAGTTTGTTGTTGATGATGATGTTGTGATAGTTGTTGAGTCATTACTCTCACTGCAATACATATATATTCTTGTAGTTTTTGGCATCAATTTTTATGACTTTACTCTCCATATATTGCAATTTTTTTTTAATGAAATCATTTAAATCCTTATTATAATTATAAAGATACTTTTCCACATTTTTGTTACATGTGACTATTCCTCTTTCTGTTTTGATAATACAGGTGAATAATTTTTTTCCTTGTGTCAAAATTTGCATATATCATGCTTTTATCAAAATTCTTTTTTTACTTTTTAATTATGACCACAAGGATTTTAACACTTTTGTTAAATTTTGAAAATAGTAATAACATAAAAAAAAAACATTTATGAATAATAATAATAAAAAAAAACGAACTGGCAATTTCTAATTTTTTATCTTTTTTTATTTTCATGATTTAATAATTATTTTTTCACCTACCTGAAACGTGAATCTCTTTTTTTTTTCTTAATTAAAGAGATTTCCAAAGGAAAATACCTGTAGTTATAAAAGCAAAAACAAAAACAAAAGAACAAAACTAAAAAAAAAAAAAAATTAAAAATTAATCATGAAATAAATTATGTATCTAATATAATTCTGAATTGAAACAAAATCATTTCATTCCTGAAATCATAGGCCTTAATTATTTTTCTATGTGCTGGTCATATTGGAAAAATTACATTTCAATCTGTAAAAGACGTAGAGTAAAATATAAACGTTCAATGTACATTTGCGTATGCCTCTTTCTATCTCTGTTCTCATAAAACAAATTTCTGTGCAGATAACGTGCACAACTAGCATTTAAAAGTGAACTGTCATTATCATTTAAAAATTTAAAATTTTGTGTTCAAAACATTTGCCAACATGTTTCAAAGACGACGATATTATAATATGATAGATCGTGTCTCTCTCCTTCCCCCCCCCCCTGATGTCTTCTCCTCTGTTAGTGATTTAGGGACGCTTGAGATTTGTTTCTGGGTTTTTTTCCAACTTCAATGGCTGAGCAAGAGGATTGCCCATACTTGTGTGAAGAGTAGATTTAAACCTGAGTCTGTAGGTGACACTGCATGGAAATATAAAGCTTTAAATCCATTGATCTGGTTTAACTTCACATCATTTCAGAAAGAATCGCAAAGAATCTAACTTTGGATGGCTAAGCCATGATAAAAACAAAATAAGAAAATGAGCTCTCCTATTAAATGGCTCACCAACTATTTCAATCTGAAACAAAGGTCTCCATGACTTAGTATTGACACAATCCTGTCTAATTTCAGATGTTATCAGTCCACTCGAGTGACACATACTGACATAGTGTCTGTTACCTGAGAAAGTTGTGCAGCTTCATGATGACCTGTTGAAAAACTTAACGCACTATGATTCTCAAAGAACAAACCAATCTTTTTTTTTAATCTCAGAAATTTAAAACTACTTTAAAAAATGTATTTTTGTATTTAATGTGATAACAAAGCCCAATTTAGAGTTTTTGGACCAATCATAGATTCATAGTCGTCTGTGTCAGGTTAAAGTGAATTCAAAGGAATTAATAACAGTGGTTTGTCATTCTATGCTAGAAACAGCAAGAGCTTAAACAGCTAATTGGGCAAATCTCTTTTAAAGGCAACATCAAATGTACATTTATAAGATAAGTGTTTTTGCTGGTGACATCAAATGTACATGTATATGGCAGCATGAAATGTGATTAATGCAAATTTAAGATCAGGGTCATTTTTTAATGTTTTTGTTTAACCTCAAATAGTGAAATTTTATTTTTTTTTTTCTGGTTCTTTCTACCTTTCTCTTGATTAAAATATAGTGGACGAAATAACCTTTATTTCCTGTCAATAATGTAGATCTAAGCTACAATGTACAGCTGTAAGTTTCCTCCTCAATAAAGCTATCGTATTACCACTCATCGTTCAAGTTGTGTCAGTTGATTAGACTCATGTTTGTTCCTCCTTGTATTACAATATAGACAGTGTCTGCATGGACTCTCTCATTCTTTCATACATGTATAAACAACCATTTATTTATTTGAAAAAAGTAGTCACTAAAAAAATCACGATTCCTTCACAAGTATTAGAGTAGTAACAGGATTCTATTGTTCAGTTTTTGGTTTGATTTTAATTAAAACTTTAACAGTTACTGGTTTTGAGTTTTTAATTGAGCTGAGTTTTCTCAGATCAGGTCGCACCTGTTGGAATCAGGTTCAACTTTTTTTCTCACTTGTTTCCCTCCACACCCAAAATTTGGCTTATTTAGCTCTAAACAGAGCAAACAGACTGCGTATACAGAGAGCAGCAGATCTAGACTTGTGTCTGTCACTGAGTGTAATCAATGACAAATATAACTGGATCTTTGCTGTCACAGATGTTCCCTTATTGACAATAAGAGTCAGAGAGTTATAAACAGACTCAGATGGAGGAGAAGTTTCAAAGAAAAAAAAAATAGCCCTTGTTCTTTAAACGCCAATATGATAATGAATGATCTCCCTTTACAATTATATTATCTTAAAAAATTTTCTCTTTAGTGTACACGACACTTAAAACTGAACCTTTGAACCATGTTATAATTTGTTTCCAAATTTCATCTAGATGCCATTCAACTCAAAGGCCAAGCTCTAATGTGTCCAGTAACATCCTTTTGCTTTTGTCTCAAATAAGAGAATCATAGGTTTCACATCTCAGGTCAAAAACATAAACTTTTAATAAATCAATAAATCTAAAATCACGATCATTCAAAGCCCTTGTAGCTGTAATGGCAGCTGTGGTGGTGGTGGTGGTAGTAGTGGTGGTAGTGGTAGTAGTGGTAGTAGTGGTAGTAGTGGTAGTGGTGGTGGTGGTGGTAGTGGTAGTGGTAGTAGTAGTAGTAGTAGTAGTAGTATTGGTAGTAGTAGTAGTAGCGGTAGTAGTAGTAGTAGTAGCGGCAGCAGCAGCAGCAGCAGCAGTAGTAGTAGTAGCAGTAGTAGGAGTAGCAGCAGTGATGTTGGTGGTGGTGGCGGTGGTGGTAGTAACAACAGTAGCACAAAATAACAGCAGACACTGTAAAATATACGAAACATGTACAGTTATAGCAATATACATTTCATTTATTGCATGAAGTTTGGCTTCATCAAATCAATAATGCCATAAGAAATTCAGCATGGAAATATTTTGAAGTCAGAACTGATGAAAGACAAAACATCACAATTACAACGTCTATTATCATAATCATGATAGTTTTTAAAAATTGCACAGTATAATATCATAATTTACTATATTTTGTATTATTGTACTATACTATGATAGCTTTTAAATTTACAGTAATTTATACTTCAATAAACACAATTTTTTTCTACCAGTATCACACAATGTACATTTATATAAAGAAATCACCTTGCATTTTTTTTTCAGTTTTAATCAGAGGATGAACTTGACTTTTTCAAACATTAACACAACTGCATCTCTACAACCTGAAATTTCACAGCATGTGAAAGTAAAAACCATGTCAATAAACACGCACATGTATAATACCTTTTCAATAAATGTAAGCTGTCTACACCATATTAAATTTTTTATCATTATTATTATTATTATTATTATAATTATTATTATAATTATTATTATTATTATTATAAAGGGAAATTATAGAATTATTAATGTAAGATATTGAGTTGGTTTTTCTAATAAGAAGAAAAAATTGTATACTTTTTTCTAACACTGATATCTTCAACTCGTTAGGGCCAGTTTGCAACAAACAAATAAAAGCCTATACCAGCACCACCTGACAAAAATTTAGAGCACATTTGACTTCAAGCTCTATTTACACATGCACAAAAAAATAAAAACAGTCTGCAAACAGACTGGACTGCAAATCCACACAAAAAATCTTCATTTAATAAACAAAAAAAGAAAAACCAATGATGTGTTAAAATTATGTCAGAAGTCTTCCACAGAAACATCTATTGGTTTATATGCTCTTAACAGAACTGAACACATTGTAAACTTCACATAATATAGTTTCACCTGGTGGCATTTTTTTTTTGTGCAAGAACGATTATCCTCGACAATTTTTCAAAATAGAACAATAACTCATTCATCACATCGGCTGCGGTACCACTATCAGCAATTTATAACTTGATTTTAAAAAATGGTTTACCTAAAAGGTTAGTGGCTTTCACTGAAACAGGATACAGGCCTACACAGGATATACAGGAATAAAGTATAAACAGAGATTAGAGCCTAAGCCACATATAAATATTATGTATCAATATATATTCAACTTTGTAACTCAAATCTTTGATCACCTCAGAATTTTGTTAAATATGCTCTTATTTTTTGTCTTAATTTTACTGTGGAATTCAATTTTCTTGTGTTTGTTACAGTAGATTTCATGTCTCTACTACTACTACTGCAGTGGAAACCTTAGAAACCGAAGTCTGATTATTGTTCTCATAAACCAAATATTGTAAGAGCATCTATATAGGTTATTTTTCCTCTTTGGCTTTGTTAGAGTCTGACTCATTTTTCAAAGTATTTCTGATTTGATTCTCTTTATTTGAAATTGATACCTCCTCATATGGTATAACACAAGTAATTCATGTATCTCTCAAGCAGCAAGCAATCTAATCACTAACAGAGAAAGGCTGATTGGTAGGTTAACAAAGTGCGGAGGATGCTGATGCACTTACAAAGGGTTGCCAGGAATAATTCTGATACTGGTAGCAACGTGAGACAGAGGAGGGGTAGAGTTGCTCATTGCAGTCACAGTACACACTCTATCAATGAGTCATAGATTCATTTATGCCCCTTTTTTGTAATTCGAATCCTCTTCATTCGAAGTTTTCATCCAATCCCATACAATTCGAATTATGAGGTTTCCACTGCATATGCATCAATACTATGGAGCTGAGAGGTATTACCTCATGTGACAGGGGAAATAAAACATATCTTCTAGTTCTATCTATCACCGTCTTGGAAAACCATTCCCATTATTCCGTTGGTCACGCTTTGGTTCGACAAGCTCACTAGGCACAAACCACTGGCTCCAGCGATCACGAAATGTATGTTCTACACACATGCTTATTTGAGAACCTGTGCTGTACCCTGATGATGTCGACATGTCAGAGGAGACCAGTGTCCAGCCCAAGTTGGCCAATTCTTCCCCAACTCTTTGTCTAATTGAGGGGCCAAAAAGTTCAAACTCTGTATAGTCTGTTGGTTCACTGCAACACAGTCTCTCAATAAAGTCGGTGCCTGTAACAGCATATGGAAGTGTCTTAAGAATGTCCTTCCGACCCATCATGATGACCTTGACCCGAGAGTTGCTGGAGGGCATTGTTGCTGTGGTACCTGTCCTTATCTCTACAACCTCCAGAAAGTAAAGATGGCTCTTACCGCTCTGCACCTCTTCTTGATACTGTTTGATGGCATCAATGAGAGGGGTCACCTGGTAAAAGTCAGCCTCTGCAACAAGAAGGTCAATGTCAGTAAAATTTGAGGGCAAGCAGAGCTTAGAGGACCGGAGAAAATTGAGGACATACTTGAAAGCTGCACCGTCACGGTCGATGAACAGGTGCCCATTCTTGTCCTGTGTACTTGGAAAGTCATGAGACACCAGGGAGCCAAGCATAGAGTCTGGATATTTGAGAAGTGTGGAGCGTGTGGTGGTATACAAGGTCCCACCGACGTTAAGTGTGATGACTGTTTCCATCACAGCTTTAAACTGTCATTCCCTTTGATTATCTGGGGAAGAAAAAAAATGCAAATGGTTGATTCATAAAAATTAAAAATTAATTGTTAGGTATACCATAATTTACTCTCAATCTGTTTCATAAAGACAAAAGGATAAATACATAAAAGTTAGTTGTTAGGTATACCATACTACTCTCAATCTGCTTCACAAAAAGAAAAAAGATAAATACATAAAAGTCGGTTGTTAGGCATACCATACTTTACTCTCAATCTGCTTCATAAAAAGAAAAAAGATATACAGATAGTTTCTGTTTTAGCTTTTCTCCTGCCCAGCGCCCATGTTGGGTTTTCCGTGAATCGTGTGGATTTCAGCTAGTGGTGCTGTTGGATGTAAAGTATCATGATTGATCAATTTTTGTAATATTAAACCAAAGCAATCTAGTTTGAGTTCAATCACAGCCCCTTATTCTTGTGAAGTGGAGTAAGAAAGGGAGGAGTTTATGTGATATAAACAAAAGCATAAGCTGAAAGCGTTATGTGTGTGTCTGTATGTGTAAAGTATATGACCTCTGCTGTTGATGTTAGTGATTTTTTATGTGCTGTCAATATTCCATGGATAGGAAAGCATAATCTGTTGTTCAGATTGTTGAAATAGCTTTTTACTTGATGTGTCTTAAAATTGTTTGATACATAATTACAATCACAATGATTAAGTCAAGCATCAGACAGAAGGCTGTCCTTGTTACTTGACGATTGTGGGGAAGCTGAAGATCATTAAATGGATTATGATGATGGGGCCAATTTATTTGACAATGTTGAAATCCCCTAGATCTAGTTTTTGTTGTTGTTGGCCATGTTTTTGTGGTTGTCATGGTAACTTAAATTGTTTTATCCCCATAAGAACTGTAGCTCAATATTTGTCTTGAAATGAGTTTTTGTATGATACCAAATATGCATTTGTAGGTTAAATTCCTGATTTTTAAGAAATTTTCCAAAAAAAAAACCTAAACCAGTGCTTCTGCAAGGAATAATTTCTTTTAAAATGGTGCATCCATTGGGAATAATATATTTAAAATGTCCTGAAAGGTTAACTCACTCAGCACTGCCTCTTATCTGAAAAAGAGCTCTCCCTCACTGGCCTTTTTAAGTAAATTTAAAACACCTATTTCAAAAAGTTATAAATGTAAAAACTTAGAATTTGCTGTATTTTCAAAGCATATAAGTTTGAAAATGAAATATTGATAAGTTCCTTTTTTTATGAATTTTCAAGTGACACACCCATTTCAAAAAAGACAAAATAAAATATCTACAGTGTAGCAATACTGATACACATCATTTAGATAAGAAAAAAAAAAAAGAAGAGAAAAGAATATTTACTTGTTCAATTTATATTACAAGATTCAAACAACAAAATTCATTCAATGATTTTACACATTCAAGGGTAGATCTAGATCTTGTCTGAAGCCCAGATCTAGATCAAGTCAAGTTCTAACTTTTTTCAACAGCGTAACAGTCTTATTTAGATCTAGATATGCAACCAAGAAAAAGAAGAGTGTTTTCCCTTCCCTATAAAGTTAATTTGGATAAGTAAAAGTTGGTTTGGAAAGTGAAATAGACGTGCAAAGTTAAAACCGTGTATTCCCCTTCATAAGTAATAGGAAAGCCAAATATACTCGGTATCCGTGCTGAGTCAAGTTGCAAAAATAAATGTTACTTGTAATTTGTTTAGACATTAAACTAATAAAAGTCTAATTGTCTCATTTGGATTTGTTGAGTTTAGCAACAGCCAAAAATAATCGAAAAAAGTTTAATTTGTATTTCATGGTTGGGCAATTCAAAGCACGAGAATATCACTCAGGAAAGTTTTTCTTTTGGTTAACCTGGTCAGGGCAATTAAGCTGGCTTTCAAAGTTTAATGGGCATGATAGGAGGACCTCTTGCCAAATATGACGCTATCCTAACAAAAATATTATAAACGTTGAAGACAACGCCAACTGAAGTTGTGGGCTGTAGGCCTATCCAGCAATTAAACCTTTCAACCAGGCCTTCACGATAAGCAAGACATTGTCCGGATCAATTGTAAAAATCTCTGCTAGATCTATACCTTAAGTTAAATAGCTGTAACATAATATAGCTCTGATTTTTTTCTAG
>JAWDGP010004149.1:450000-472285 GCA_033675545.1 Elysia crispata | reverse complement strand
TGGTGGTAGTTTTTGTTGTTGTTGTTGTTGTTATTGTTGTTGCAGTAATAAAGGTAGGAGTAGTAGTAGTAGTAGTAGTAGTAGTAGTAGTAGTAGTAGTAGTAGTAGTAGTAGTAGTAGTAGTAGTAGTAGTAGTAGTAGTAGTAGTGGTGACGGTCGTGGTATCAGCGGCAGCAGCAGTAGTTGAAATAGTCGAATAAGTAGGAAAAGGAGCAAAAATAAGGCTATTTTTGATATATTGATTTTTCCCTGCATTTAAAAAACAAAAAGTTTCCAAGCATGTCTGTACTAAGAAGATTTTTGGAGGTCACCTTGGGTTTCTTGTGCCTCCTAGCCGGAAGTGAAACTGTGACGATTCAAATCTTGAAGCCAATCAGATCAACCGGTGACGAAGTTGGCCTTATTTTTATTCCGGAAGGAGATGTCCGTGGAGACCAGTACAAAGCAACTGGTGAGTTGCAAAATGACTGGAAAACGAAAATGACTGGCAATTTTGAGCTACAAAATCTTATGAAAATTTTTAACAAAGTGCAGCCAGGCGTTTTGTTGTTGTTGTTGTTGTTGTTGTTGTTTTTTTTTTGTTTTTGTTTTTTTTGTTTTTTTTTTTATTAACCTAGATCTATTTTTTTTTATCGAACTTTATTAGCTATGATTCTGTCAATGTCCTCGATGAAGTTACTTATTTATAGTGCTACAGAAATTATGTGCATGTATTTCATAGTGCCATAAGTGTCAATAATATTACAGGAAATGCCACCGTTTTATCTGTAATAGAATTATTCAAACCAATCATCAAAACGTTTGGAAGTTTTGCATTTTGCATTTTTTTTTCTCGTAATTAGCATTATATGTATGTATGTCAAGCGAATAAATTTGTAGGCCTACCAAATAGTATGAGGCCACAAATGTCCATGGTAAAAAAAGGAGAGAAACAAGTAAAACCCAAAACGATCTGTAACAAGAAACTAGAAAACAAGACACTTTTCCTCAATTTAATATCTTTTTAGCCTTCCTTTTTAACTAATTTCCGAGAAAAAATCCCCGCAATTTTTGTTCTTCCTTTCAGCTCAGGCTATTCAGGAGTCTAGTGGGTTGCGAGTGTGGGTCGCGTTGACAGGAAACTATTTCTTTGATCTCAAAACTCCATGTAGTGTACATGATGGACTAAAGAAGGCCGTCAGAGAGTTGAAAACAGCAGGAATGACGAATGAATCTTACGTAGGTGTCGGACACGGCTGGGGAGGTATGACGCTTTCTTAAACACAATTATAATAGTTGGTTCCAATGCATGAATATTTATAAAACACAATGATAACTGGTTCCAGTGCATAAATCTTTATAAAACACAATGACAACTGGTTCCAATGCATAAATCTTTATAAAACACAATGATAACTGGTTCCAATGCATAAATCTTTATAAAACACAATGATAGTTGGTTCCAGTGCATAAATCTTTATAAAACACAATGATAACTGGTTACAATGCATGAATCTTTATAAAACACAATGATAGTAGGTTCCAGTGCATAAATCTTTATAAAACACAATGATAACTGGTTCCAATGCATGAATCTTTATAAAACACAATGATAGTTGGTTCCAGTACATGAATCTTTATAAAGCTTAATGATAGCTGGTTCCAGTACATGAATCTTTATTAAACACAATGATATCTGGTTCTGGTGCATGAATCTTTATAAAACACAAGGAGAGCTGGTTCCAGTGCATGAATCTTTATTAAACACAATGATATTTGGTTCCGGTGCATGATACTTTATAAAACACAATTAGAGCTAGTTCCAGTGCATGAATCTTTAGAAAAGACAATGATAGATGGTTCCAGTGCATGAATGTTTGAATGAATCGCATCTTTCAGTTTTTAAGAAGACGGAAAAGAAAAAGAAATCATGATGACCAACTCAAGCCAAAGGCAAACTTTAATAGTTGCCTCAGCTCAATTTAAAGTCAAAATTGAGCTTAAAACGCTGCTATTAAAAATATTAAAGTTTCAACAAAATATTCAAGCCTTTTATCTCATATCTTTCTCTCTACATGTATTCCTTTTGCTGTTGAAGTAAAAACTACAACACGTCATCTCGCCATTAATGCTAGGCATTATTAGTCGATAAACGAATAAAGAAGCTTGTAAGATGGTCAGCTGTTGACTCTTTATCGAGAACAGCGCGATTCCGAGAACTAAATTGGCTCTGATTTTTTTATGGGCGAAGAGAAAGTGACAGAACTTTTGCAGGCTTTTCTTCATCTCTGTCTCCTTACGTTGTTGGTCGATCTTTTACACCTTTTGTTTAATGATGTCGTAAATCTTATTCCAGGAAATATCCTCGAGAGTTGCGTGAAAGACTCTGCTCTTAAGGCGCTAATCCTGATGGGCTCCACACTGTCCCGGAAAACCCAACTCGGGGACTTCCCGATTCCTGTCCTAACTCTGGCCGGGGAGCTGGACGGGGTGACCAGAATAACCAGGGTTGTGGAAGAATTTGAAAAACTCACCGACAATACTGCGAGCTTTTTCCGAGGACTCTATAAAACTCCGATTGCTTTCATAGAGGGGATGAACCACGCCCAGTTTGGCTCAGGGCCAATGTGGTCCTTAGATAACAGAATACGGGACCTGATACCAAATATTACAAACGAGATGGCGCACCGTTTGATCGGAGAGAACGTCAACGATTTCTTGACTGTGACTTTTAGTTCACTAGAGGACCAGGTGGATGAGGCTCTTGGCCATCTTATGGAGAGTTTTCTTACATCTGTAAACAAACTTCAGCCGTTTTTAGATATGAGAAACCTTGACACTGACGGCAAGGAATCTCTGTGGACTGTTCTGGCCCAACAAGTTTTTGCCAGCGAGTACAGTGATAGAGTAGCGATATCTAACGCAATCTCTCAGAACCCATGGTTTTTCGGCGCACAGCCTAAAATCACCCCTAGTAAAGATAATTTGATACTCGACACATTTGCTCTCGTTGCCTCCCAAGCCAAGTCTGATTCTCACGAGTACAGGTACGCTTTGGAGAGCCCCTTAGAGATAAACATGAAGCTTGTGTCCAAGGAAGCTATCAGGACGGCTTTGGTCGGTCAAAACGACACGGCGCTCCAAAGCGCACCCAACACATGCGCATCTCTGACCCGCTTGGCATTGGCCCTAGCTCTGGCTGTGTCCACTGAAGAAGCGCGGGAACGTTACTTGACTCGAGGTCGACCAATCATCGTTGAGGATGACGCTCTGCGCGGAGCTAACATCTTTTGGGCGCCCTCATCCCTTCAGGTGTGGGACGATGATGCTGGACGACACGTCAGGGCGATTGCTTTGGTAACTTCCAAAGAGCATTATTGTAAGGTGCTGTCACCCTACCGTGCTATGGAGTGGGTGAATATAGATTCTTTGAGAGTTCCTCTTTAGAAGAGGATGAAAAACCCTCGCAGCGAAAGCCAAACGAAAATTCTCAAAAAATGTTTAACGAGTAGGCCCTACATAGAAAGGAAAGACAGAGGTAAAAATTTAACTGTATTCATCGCTCTGTCAGTCTTACTTTTCGGGTTTGTCTTAGACAGAAAATTAAGTTGAAGAAGATTAGCCATAAATAAATGAAAAAATTAAAACAGAAAGTGCAATTAATTGTTTTGGTTATGTCAAGTATAAAAATTTACTTACTTACTTACTGCCCTTTTTGCCGTAGGCAATTAGGGCAGCATAAAAATTTGTTGAGTACCAAAAACTTTTCCTTCTCTTCTTTTCAAGAAATGTATGCCGTTCTTTTAAAAAAACCTTATAAGCACCATTGTAATATGTTCTACCTTATTTTTGCTGTCTTTTTCACGTTGATATATTACTTCATGGAGACAAAGTAGGTTTTTTACCGTTCTATTAAGTACAAATTATTGATTTTTTATTTCTACGTTTTCATCAAGATACCCACAAACCAAACACACAAACATATGCCAATATACATCAGCATGCTAGATTTAATTAAGGAAAATTACACAAAATCCTATAACTACTGCATTCACAGGGTGAGTTTGTAGGTTTTCAAATGAAACACATGACTTTACGGTAAGACAGAGAAAGTCTGCCTTCCCAACTGGTCTCTTTGCTTCACGATACACCTCGATTTACAAACACATCAAATAAAGTCAATGCATAGTTTTCTTGCGTGCTCACATCATGACTCAAATTCCCATAAGTGATGGAGTGAGTGAGAAAGAGAAAGAGAAAGAGAGAGGAAGGGAGGAAGGAGATAGAAAGAAAGAGGCACAGACAGACAGAGGGGACAGTGGAGAAAGATACAGAGACAGACAGGCGGAAAGAGATGTGAGCTCAAATCTTTCCAACGATCCTGATCAATACACCAAGTCGTCTGGAATTGTGTTTAAGCTTTCACATCCTAATCCTAAAATATGTTTTGAGCAGTTTTTTAAAGTCCATGCTTTAAAGGATTGTGTACAGTCCTATCATAAACATATCTCATGTGCGCAAGGTTCGTGCAGAATTTTGCAACTCTAAATATGATGTTCAACAACTTGCAGTGGAGCAATGGGAAAAGTAGAGTTTGTTTTACTTCTACATTTACTTTATTGAGCATAGCATAAAACCATGGGTCTTGTTCAGTGTTTTTAAACACAATGAATCTGGCTACAAAATAATACGGCACTTAACAAAAAATTGGGCCGTGTCATAATTCTGGTGAACCATTAAGAGTTTACAAAAGGGAAAGCATGACTGTGAATGTTTAATATCGCTTTGAATTGTGTTAGAATATTTCTATCATCAAAGCATTAGCTCATCTCCTTCTGAAAGTAATTATCGCTGCAAATAATTACATTTTTTTTCAGACTTTGGAAATTTCGAAGTGTTTTTGTTTTTGTTTTGTTTTGTTGTTTTTTTTTTGTTTTGTTTTTGAGAATGTACTTTATCAGTGCTGGCAGTAACCGATGATGTATAAATCTGGTGTATTTGAGGGTTTCAAACATAGGTAGTCATTTCTCAAATCTTGGGTGCAGAATTTTTCACCGCAGAAGCTGAGGACGATACTCACACTTTAGACGGAAATCTTAAGAAAAAAATAAATAATTATTCATCGTATAAAATACTGGGTTAAGTGATCATAGCGTTTTATACACAAAGATGGTCTCGCCCTTTTAATCTCATGTAGTATTCTGATATGGTAAAAGTGATGTCATTCTGATGCCTCATTGTGATGAAAATAAACACCAATTTCTGTGACACAAAACGGGGCTTTCAATCCAAATAACACCAAGACCGCAAGCAGTTTGGTTCTTTTTAGTTTCACTTATGCAAGCACGATTACTATATTACATTTATGTTATCGCTCTGTGCCAAAGTGAAATAAATGGCTCTTAAACTTCGGATGTTAATAACCAATCATGTAAATTTGCTCTTTTCCTCAAGGCGTCTAGAGTAAAACGTAAATGATGATAGTGTGATAGTTTGTGGAACCTCCGTGCACGCCGTACTTCACAATGTTAAGGAACTCCCATATCACATTCAAACAGCAGAATCTCTCTAAAGCTTTCAACGTTAAAATATTATAAATGAAGCAGTCACCTCAGGTTTCACATAATCCTTCTTTGGTAAACAATTTGATATCATATCAAAGCTTGCTACACACACACACGCACACGCACACACACAAATCTGCCAAAGGCGCACTAAGAGAAATTTTACCTCTTTAAACTTTTTAAAAACACCATGCGGTGTTGCCTTGTAGATCAAAGCAAGTAGAGAGCCATCGAGAGCTAGACAATGTCATATAGTCTTTACTCGATCTAGTTGTTATATTTTCCAACCCAATGGTTCTTAGAGAGGGTTTTTTTTTTCTTTGTTTTTTTTTTTGTTTTTTGTTTTTTTTTGTTTTTTTGTTTTTTTAATTTCTCATGCACAGCACTGTTATCTTTAGAAGATGTATTAAATTATAGATTGTATCAATCCACTCGCTATGCGTGTAATGTTATGGGCTGAAACGCTTTGCTGATTTATAAAGAAACAGGAAATTAATAACGTAAGAGCTAGTCTTGGTTTTGAGCTCTTCATATTAAGTTAGATCAGATCGCACTCAGGTATAATGTTGTATTGCTCTTCACATCTGTTGGTTCTTAAGCTAAAAACGCTTTAGTTTTGTTCTTTCGGAAGTTGACAGAGGTACCTGTTACCCGTTTTGTGTGGACTGTGTCCAGAGCCTAATCGACCTAGCCAGGGATGTCCTCTGACACGCCGCTGTTTGTTACATTGACGGTTGGTTCACTTCATGGCCTCACAGGTGAGTTCTCCAGTTTCGTAAAAAGCTCTCTGTAGCTCGACTCCTTACTATTATATCAATATAAGAGCATTTTAGTGTGGTCGTAGACAAAGGAAGGATCATTCAGAATTAACGCTTTAATACTGGGTTCGAATTCAGAAAGATACCGCAATAAGAGCTGGGAAAATGAAAGTTCTTCTGATACAGTCTCAGTTCAACCAACCATCTAGAGAAACAAGCTACTGTTTGAAGTAAAACGTTACAGCCAATCAGAGATCATATCCAAGCCATGTAAGAATACTAAACTCATATCCAGCTTAGGCGGCGCTCTAAATCTTCTACAACTGGCCCTACCGCTAGAAAGACCCATTGAACAGTGCAACCCGACTACTACTACTACTACTACTACTACTACTACTACTACTACTACTACTACTACTACTACTACTACTACTACTACTACTACTACTACTACTACTACTACTACTGCTACTACCACTACTACTACTACTACCACTACTACTACTACTACTACTACTACTACTAAAACTACTACTACTACTACTACTACTACTACTACTACTACTTCTACTACTACTACTACTTCTACTACTACTACTACTTCTACTACTACTACTACTACTACTACTACTACTACTACTACTACTACTACTACTACTACTACTACTACTACTACTACTACTATTACTACTACTACTACTACTACTACTACTACTACTACTACTACTACTACTACTACTACTACTACTACTACTATAACTTATATTACTACAACGGCTCATATAACTAATGTTTCCTTTTCTTCTTCTTCTTCTTTTTCTTCTACTACTTCTTCTTCTTCTTCTTCTTCTTCTTCTTCTTCTTCTTCTTCTTCTTCTTCTTCTTCTTCTTCTTCTTCTTCTTCTTCTTCTTCTTCTTCTTCTTCTTCTTCTTTTTTCCCTCCTCCTTTCTTCTTCTTTTTTTCCCCTCCTCCTCTCTTCTTCTTCTTCTTCTTCTTCTTCTTCTTCTTCTTCTTCTTCTTCTTCTTCTTCTTCTTCTTCTTCTTCTTCTTCTTCTTCTTCTTCTTCTTCTTCTTCTTCTTCTTCTTCTTCTTCTTCTTCTTCTTCTTCTTCTTTTTCTAAATCTTTTTCTTTTTCTTCTTTATCATCTCTTCACTTCCTTTTTATTTCTTTTTGCGGCTGCTACTTCTTCTGATTTGTTGTTGCTGTTGTTGTTGTTTCTGCTCCTCGTATTGCTGGTGCCATCATAATTTCGTTATTACTAATATTACTCTTTATCAGCTCCTTCTGCGATTTTGGCTACTAGAATTTAAAGTCGTTTTTTCCTGTATGTGTCTCTTCTACCTTTATCCATTTATGAATTGGTTATTATTTTTCATATAACGGCACCACTGTTTAGTCTTCGGTTATAAAGAATACATATTTACTCTTTGTGAAAGACGCGAGGTAAAGGAATAATTTGTGCCTGCTATCTCTGCTGCCCCTACACAGCCCAGACACCCTGTATTACAGACGGCTGGTTCGGTTCCAGCTACCAGTACCAGTGTCACTGTGCTGGGTCTGCTCCTTGTGACACACACGATGGTACCTGTAGCTCAGGCTGTCACCAGGACTGGTTCGAACCTGCCTGTCAATACGGTGAGACACGTTAGAAAGAAAATTAAATTATTCAAGATTGATGATTGTGACATTAAAGTATCTTTAAATTAACCTTACAAGATTAAAAATACACGAAATATTTCAAGGCAAAATTAACGAAGTGATGATTTCGTTAACATCACTGTCAAACTCATTCAGCACGAAGAAATAATAGATTCAATGGATCTGCGGCTGCACGATTGGACAAACTCACATAAAGCTTTAGCACACACTATCAATTAACTTTTCAAGTTCTTTGAATTCATTTTCACCAGCAGCGCTGTACAAATAGTTTAGATTTTTTTATAAAATTTATCGCGGTCTTGAACTAGTAATAATAATAATAATAATAATATTAATAATAATAATAATAATAATAATAATAATAATAATAATAATAATAATAATAATAATAATAATAATAATAATAATAACAACAACAACAGCAGCAGTAATAATAATAGTAATTATAATAGTAATAATAATAATAATAATAATAATAATAATAATAATAATAATAATAATAATAATAATAATAATAATAATAATAATAATAATAATAATAATAATAATAATAATAATAATAATATGGGACACAGGTTGTGAGGGAGTCGTGGTTCGTCGCGGGTTAGTTGATGATGATCAGCTAACAGAAAAGTGCTGTTTGATTGCCAGGATCGACAATTCAGTACTGCTGGCGGAGGCCAGGATTCAAGTCAAGACACCTTATCTGTTTGGCGAAGTGGAGGCGTTATGCATACCGGAGGTCATATGTGATCTTGTTGTGGGAAACGTCCCGGGTGCTTGGAACCCAGATGACCCTGATATGACAGCCATGGTTGGTGCTGTAACGACAAGGGCCCAAGCAAGACAGGAGGTCAGGCATAGGCCACTTACAGTACCGGATACACCGAAGCACACAGGAGTGGATCGGAGAGAGCTGATCCGACTCCAGCGAGATGATGAAGCCATCAAGAGGATGGGCGAGACTGTTATGTCTGAAAATCGCGCGGGAAGAACATCATTTTTCGAGAAAAGAGACGGGATCGTGTACAGAGTTTATAATGACGCGACCCGCGGAGGGGCTAGCACACGACAAGTCGTTCTCCCAGAAGGTCTGAGGAAGTACGTGATGTCATCAGCCCATGATACGACCACCGGAGGTCACCTTGGAACAAAGAAGACCAGGGAGAAGATAATAAGTAACTTCTACTGGCCCGGCATATACAAGGACGTGGCCAGATACTGCCGCTCGTGTGATATATGTCAGAAGACGCTGCGCAATGAAACTAGTTCAAGAGTACTCGATGTTTCGAGCCAGAAGCGAGATGATCCTGACGTTCCGTCGTGTGTGGCCGTAGTTGAAGACTACGACTACGAGGCAGATAAGGGCCATGTTCAAGACAATTTGACCGGTGATGAACAAGGCTCCGAAGATCTACCCGAACTTGGCACTTGGGGACAGAAGGAAGATGCTGCGGATGTCAAGTTCGGTGAAGCCCTGACGTATGACCAAAATCGGGAGCTTCAGATGTTGGTCCAGAAGTTCAGCGAGATATTCTCAGATCGTCCAGGCGACACTAATCTGGCTGAGCACCGGATCGACCTGACTTCCGACGTACCTGTACGTCAGACGCCGTATCCTGTACCATTCGCCCTGAAGTCTTCACTCAAGAAAGAGCTACAGCAGATGGAGGACCTAGGAATAATACGGAAGAGCGACTCACCATACGCGTCGCCTGTTGTCGTTGTGAAGAAGAAGGACGGGAGTAATCGTATCTGCATTGATTTCCGTCGTCTCAACAAGATTACGGTTACTGACCCTCAACCAGTTCCTTCGCCAGCCGAGTCTTTCCTTGGTATGAGCTAAGACAAGTACTTCTCCAAGCTCGACTTGACCAAGGGTTATCGCCAGATACGTGTGAGGCCTTCAGATGTCCACAAGACTGCTTTCGTGACGATGGGTCAACACTACGAGTTCCTGAGGATGCCGTTTGGGATGGTTAACTCCGGCATGACCATGACAAGAGCAGTGCGACAACTTCTGGAGGGGATGGACAACGTAGTTGACTACATCGACGATCTGCTGGTACATACCAAGACGTGGGAGGAACACTTGCAAGTCCTGGAGGAACTCTTCAAGAGGTTGAAAGCGGCCAACCTAGTTGCGAGACCAACAAAGTGTGAACTGGGAGTAACACAAGTCGACTTCCTACCACACCGCCTTGGACGGGGGATAGTTGGACTTCAGGACTGCAATGTTGAGAAAGTGAAAGACGCCCCGAGACCGACCAACAAGAAAGAGATTAGATCCTTTTTAGGTTTAGTTGGTTATTATCAACCATTCATACCTAACTTTGCTGCTATTGCCGCCCCCTGTCAGATCTAACTCGTAAAGGTCAGCCTAACAAAATTGTGTGGGGAGAGCCCCAGGAGAGCGTACGCCGCATTGAAAAAAGCTGTAATTAGCAAACCCATACTGGTGCTCCCTGACGTTAATAAAGAGTTTGTTCTGAGAACAGATGCATCTGATATAGGGTTAGGCGGCACCCTGTTACAGAAAAGGGATGGACACATTTTTCCTGTCGCTTATGCAAGCAGGAAGCTTCAAGATAGGGAGAAGAGATATTCTGTGATGGAGAGAGAATGTCTCGGAATTGTTTGGGGTATAAAGAAATTTGCTTTGTATCTTTACGGTAAGCAGTTCACGCTTCAGACAGACCACCGACCCCTTGAATTTCTAAAGGTTTCTAAATTTGATAACCCTCGTATCATGCGTTGGGTATTGGCTCTGCAGAGCTGTTTTTTTTTTAGAGTAGAACACATTAAAGGCAAAGATAATGTGGGAGCTGATTTTCTTAGCAGAGTTCCTGTATAATATTTTGATTGCATTGTTAGCATTGTTGTGAAGTAGGCAACTTCTGATATGCCTGTACTTATTGTAATGTTGTATTTTTCCTTTTTCGAAGTAACACTTCTATTGTTTGTATTGCCAGTATTTTCGGGTTATACTAAACGTAAAGCATGACTGCCAGTATGCCCACATCAAGTAAAAGTCTCGTGATGTATCCATTTTATTAATGATACTTGTATCAAATGGAAAGCGGTATACAATGCTTTGGATGTGAGAATAAATTTTTAGGAAAAATTATTATGAGTGGGGGGATGTGTAACGCATTGTACTATAAGTTGATCTATTCATTTCCTCACCCTTTTTTGGTGCGTAACTTTGGGTAGCGGATCGGGTAGATCTATGTACATTATTATTTAGTTGCATAACGTTTGTATTTCAAGCCTAAGAACTTAGTTTTGTTTATTAAACACAGCCCGCACTTGTATGGTCAAGATTCTTCTCGAATCTCCGACTTAGTTCTAGCATAGCAATGATCTCGTCACCCCTTGTTTACCTTTGTTTTGATTGGTTGCTAATTGCTGATGACGTGTACCGAGAATGTTCTCTTATGATTTATGTAATACCTTTTCTGGATGACGAGATTTTGTATAAATAAGAATCCAAATTATATTTAGTCAGTCAACAACATTGAGTTTACAGTGAGTCAACATCATCGAGTCTACAGTGAAACAACATCAAGTCTACAGTGAGGGATTGTTTTAAGTCTACCTACAGTGAGTGATTATTGAGTCAACCTACAGATATTGTATAGTCTAGCTCTTGTGTTGGATTAAACAGTTTGCAATCTTTACTTGCGGACTTCGGACTTATGTTCTACGGACGAGTCGTGTGATTGGCTGTAAATATTTTGAAACCCCTAGACAAACAGAGCCTAACAGATCACCGCCATCATCAAAATCTGTTACGGAGACGTACAAACTTGATCGATTGTTGCATATAACTGCTCTCTGCTTACAAGGAATTCGGAGGCGAGTCCAGATTGCCGTAATTCACGACAGCTTTAAGAGCTAATAACTTCCTGGGACAAGAGTTTTAACTGAAGAGATGGATGAGGAAGGGATATCGATTTTCTCTCTCTCTCTCTCTCTCTCTCTCTCTCTCTCTCTCTCTCTCTCTCTCTCTCTCTCTCTCTCTCTCTCTCTCTCTCTCTCTCTCTCTCTCTCTCTCTCTCTCTCTCTCTCTCTCTCTCTCTCTCTCTCTCTCTCTCCCTCTCTCTCTCTCTTTCCTTTCTATTCCTATCTGTATCTTTCTCTATGTTTCTCTCTTTTTGTAGAGAGTTTTCTGTGTATTAAGGCAAATCAGGTCATTGTTTCACTTGCCGCTTTATGTACTAAGCTCAAAGTTGGGTTTTTATATTATAAGCTTTTTTTTTTATTTATAATCGAGAGCTAAATTTAGTTTATGTGGTTATAAAATCTCATTGCTCATGATTGAATGTTATATTTGCCATGAATTCTGGACTGCAAATTTATATTTATATTCGAAGTAAAAATTTTAAGTGTATATTTCAGCCTTTAAAATAAGTTGCAAAAAAAAATGATCGAACTTGATAGATCAAGCGGTTTACGGCTTCAAAAGTCCCAAATTACGCAAAAGTTCACTTTAAAATTGCAAGGTTCCTTTTCAATAATAAATCATGATTGACACAAGTTCAAATCAGAAGCCGATGCAACGAACTTGCTTTATATTCTATAGCTAGTTGCATCGTGCAAAAAAAAAAAAAACAAAACATCCCAGTAAGATTCAAAGCTTCGAATCCTTCTTCCCCCCCCCCCTCCCCCTTTTTTTTTCTTCTTCTTCTTTCTTTTCTGAACCTTTCTCTCCCCTTTTCCCAGAGGAGTTCAGCAATGTTGGCTTTGTGATTATATATATTTTAACTTTTGCAAAAGGTGGTCGACAAATTTCATGAAGACCAAACTCATGGACGCTCTTTACAACCAGTGTCCCAGTAATCTACGACAAAGGCAATCATTGGTCTTGGACTTACAGAAGTTCTCATCTCATACATTATGAGACCACATCGACATGGAAGACTCCCATTCTCTACAGATCACCGCAGACATAATTATATCATCCATTTAGTTCACTCTGTTTTTACCGCAACCAAAAGGATTTTTGGAGGCTGATAAATGTACTGAAAGATACTGGCTAACAAAGTCTCATAGCAATCAAAATCTCGTGCATTCATGTCAAATTTATGGTTCATGAATGTTTATCTGGTGTATCTTTTTGCTCAAAATTATCAAATGTGACAAGTTTTGACGACGACAATAAACGAATTTCGCGAAAAAGGCTTCTGGCATAGTACTGCCGGAATAAATAACTGCCCATTTCCTATCTAAAATTGCATGGTAATAAATGTTACAAATATCTATTAATAAATTTGGGTTTTACAAACTTAACTAACTATTCTTACTTGCGTCGGAGTAAGGACCAAATGGTTCAAGTGTTACCAAAAAATATAAGGCACAACTCACTTAATCTATTTGTGAATTGTGTACAGAATGAAGATAATTTATTGAGTTTAAACTTGAATCTTAATCCATAATTATAATTATAACACTCTAAACAAACGTATGTCTTATTTTTACCAAACAAAACTTGACATAAAATGTAGGTTTAGACTCCAAACTTTAAGATGCAGGTTGAACGACAGGCTGAAGTAAAAAAAAAAAAATTGACTATATTGCAAAATTAATTAAGTCCTAGATCATACGGACAACTTCCAAAAAAATCTTCAACAACAAAAAAAATTTGTACTTCCATCGTTATCGAGTTAGTGTTACGATGACATTAATGACGTCATTTTCTTTACACTTTGTTAGCGTAGTAGGCTGTGATAGGCTGTGGTCATTTGGTACAACTAGTGCTCTAAGATATAAGGTGATACTTTAATGTTGGTTTCCATTCTGGAGATCAATAACTTCGGGACATCATTTTTTGCCTCATCTAATTTTTTTTTTTTTCTGCTTGTTTTTTTTTTCCGTTGTTTTGTGTGTGTGTGTGTGTGTGTTTGGTTTTACGTTTCTTTCTCCATAATTATGGTGGGTGAGTAAATGATATCCAAACAGACCTCATAACCCATCAATTGGCCACATTATATGATGAAATCAATAGTATGAAAACCTAAACACGACTTTTTAATTTTTTTGTGAAAAGAAAATGCGTAAAACATTTTTTTTTACTGTTTTTGTTTGTTTTTTAATCTGCACAATCGAAGGCGTTTGTGATGTCAAGTCCAGCTGTGTTCTGTAGTTATTAAATGGATTGAATGTTAAAAAGGAAAATAGTAGAAATTCTATGATTTACCACTTGAGGGCTTCATTCTACGAACCATAGATTAATGGAGACACAGAGGTCACGACTGAACAAATACGTCACCTTTTCTATCTTTTTGCTTCTGTAGTGTGTAAGGTCTCCCGCTAATTTAGTTTTGGTCACAACACACTTCCTTTCCATGATACCAAGTTTAAAACGGGTATCATATTAGCATTTCTCCTGGTCTTATAATAAAAATGTAGTAGGTAGAAACTCATTGGGGAGCTAGATAACAGGGAGTCTTTAGAGAAGAAACCCCCCTTGTAGCGAGTGTTTCGGCTCTGAACCTCTGACCCCTCATACGAGGCTGATTTTCTACTGAGATTTATGTCAACATTTTTCCAAACTTTGCAATCCATACAGTTTTATTCCAATTACAGCCTGGAATCTAAGCCTTCCCTCTATAGACTGAAGCCTTTGGGGAGTACTCGCACTGCCTTTATTAAAAAAAAAAAAAAAAAAAAAAAAAGAAATCATTTAAATGATATAAGACATCCACAAACTTACTTTGTAGACGTTTTTAAATGCAGGAAGCCAAATTAAAAAATGCACTTGATGCCAATTCTTTCCGAGCAGATCTAGACCTAGCTAGATCTAGATGTTAAGATTTAGATCCTCAGCAGTGAATGTTGAACCGTTTACTTGAAGCTGCTTTTGCTAGATCTAGAGATATACAAAGTACATTCTGAATTCTGTGAAGCAATCATTATTTGGCGAAGCCAGTCTAATCAAGGCCTAGCCTATCTGATGCATTAGCGGCACAATATCGCTGATCTACACCTATCCTATGAAAGATCAATCACGAAATTTTGGATAGTGAAACCTTCAAGTCACGTAGTAGCAGAGCTGAGTTTGTTTTTAAGGCATAGAAACTTTACAAACGGAATTTTATTTACTTTTATATATTTTGACTCCAAACCTTTTCTAATTTATAAGAAAATAAAAAAAAATATATTAAACATTTTACTGTAAGATATAGGAAAAGAAAATCTGTTAAGGACCTCTAAAAATGTTCGATAGATTAGAAAAACAGAACAAAATAAAAATAACAAGCTCCAAGACATATATGTATACACATCCATAATGATCTCTTTTCTCATATATTTTAACAATCTTTTCTCATATATTTTAACCATGTGGACAATTACAATTAAAACATGTAGACAATTACAGTTAAAACATATTTTTGCAAAATTTCAAAAAATGTGCAGTTTGGATGAAAACAAAATAGTTTTCAAATTTTAGTAAGCTTTTCTACACAATATTCCACCAGAATATTATTGCTTACAACAAGGGAGGAATCAAGTTTGCTCCTTCTTTGACCAAAACAGCTATGGCGTCAAAGAAAAATTAAGAAATTACTCGAATCTAGCTTATTTTTCCATTTTTTTTTTCCAGTTTTACCTCTCTCCCTTCTTTCATATATCTCTGTGCATGTCTTTATTTGACTTATCAATGAATAAGAGGCAATGAGCATGTTCTTTCATCTGTTTGTCAGACTGACAGTGTTTGGCTCTCTATTTGTAAGTAGATGTTTTGTCCCCTGTCTCTCTGCGAGCGTATCTCTCTCTCTCTCTCTCTCTCTCTCTCTCTCTCTCTCTCTCTCTCTCTCTCTCTCTCTCTCTCTCTCTCTCTCTCTCTCTCTCTCTCTCTCTCTCTCTCTCTCTTTCTCTCTCTCTCTCTTTCTCTCTCTCTCTCTCTCTCTCTCTCTCTCTCTCTCTCTCTCTCTCTCTCTCTCTCTCTCTCTCTCTCTCTCTCTCTCTCTCTCTCTCTCTCTCTCTCTCTCTCTCTCTCTCTCTCTCTCTCTCTCTTTCTCTCTCTCTCTTTCTTTCTCGGTCTCTTTCTGCCTTCGCCATATGTATTGATTTTTCTATATATCTGTCTGCCTAGTGGCAAGAGGACATCTCTTTTTATGACAGTTTTTGTTTTGTTTTTTTCTCGTTTTCATTCGTCTCCCTTTTCACAGTTAATTTCAACATCTGTCGATGAAATTCTTTCTTTTTTTTTTAATTTTGTTCCGTCGATCAATATACTACTCATTTTTCCTTTTTTATTCTTAATCAACTTAAGACTTTAAAGCGTAGACACAATCAAAAACTTACAGCTTGACTTTAAGCGTTTTAATCACCTAGAGGCAAAAAGTTAAACAAGGCAACCTTCATGAAAAGGACTTTCATTTTACACCAGTGTATTTGGAAAACAAAAGACATTTTATCTTTAATCGCCAAGCGTCAGGTTTGTAACATGTGCGAAAAGATTCTCCGTGACATTATTTTTTTCAAAGCTTTACTGAAGAAAAGACTAGCTGGGACTAGCTCTAGTTAACAGATGATCAATCATTCTCTCCATGATTGTAATAACTTTTTCAGCCAGCGGATACAAACAAATTGAAGAGAAAGATATTTTTGTTGAAAAGCTTAACAGCCTTGTTCTCATCCATTTGTTTTTAATTCAAGAATTCAAAAGTCAAGGATTTTTTTTATAAGTTTCTTATTTCCACAATTCGCTTAAAACTTAAAACTTTTCTCACTTATCATTACTAAAATATTTATAAATGTCTTAGCGGATTATTTACTTTTTTCTTTATTTGAAGACTTCCATTCATCGCTTACTTACTAGTTATCGATGCTACATTACAAACTTGAGTATCTCTTCATGTAATAAAAAGACAAGTTTACTGCTTTACGCCATGAATAAGTTGTTTTTTAAAAAGATCTTGCTAAACATTTTTGTATTCAAAAGATATTCTGTCTAAGGGTATAATTGTAATAAAAGGCAACTTTAATTTCAATCTACTCTATCTTCTTCTAAACAATTCCAAGTCTACTCAATTTTCATCTGCCATTACAAGTATACATAGAGATCGATAAAACCTAAAAAAAAAAATCATGGATTTATTACAAGCGTCTTACAATGCTTCTAAAAATAGACATGTTGCTTATGAGGTTTGGATAGGAAAGGATGCATTTTTCCCTCGCATCCCTCATAAGACAACAGCGTTAGAGTTAAATGCCACACCTAAAATGGCTTCAGTCAATGGCTAACCTTTCACTGAAGCCCATTACTGATTCTGAGTGCATCTTTTAAAGATATTTATTTTGGTCTTTCTAAGGAGGTACTTCTACAGCAATGTATCTATTTGATAATTTTAATTATTAAGCTATAATAAAGTGTAGATAAATTAATTAATTCAAAACAAAGTTGCTACTTCAAGGTTGAATTCTTTCATTTCAAAGCGTCTGGGTAAGAGTCCACACAGTGGTGTGAGTTTTTGATTTACCCAGAGGCTGGTGACATTTACATAGATCAACTGAAAATTTTATTTATGATTTCTAGATTATATACTTGTATTGCAAGCCTTTGAGATTACATTATCGCATATTATAGAATGATGCAAATGGGTTAATTGTGTTGATAAAAATAATTCAGAGAGATTTTAAAGGGTTATAGAACCGTTATTGTTTGGAGAAAAGTTCACCTTTATATCTACTTAAAGCGAGTTTATTATTCAAGGGGTCAAATTGCTTTTTCCATCGAATACAGTATGAAAGATTCTTTTTGTAAAGATGTAGTGTTTTGGATCTAGATGTGAGTTTTTCATTTGGTTCGTGTAAATAACACGTTCTAAATCTATATCACAGCTCTATATTGAGCAAGTCATTGTTTCAAATAAATATATTCTTGATAAATCACTTTAGTTATTTAATGATCCTTAGGCCTATATTCGAATAAAATTGTAAGCTATATCATTCTAGATCTAGACAAACATGACTGAAATACTTGTCTAAGATGCGTCAATTTGTGTAGCTTATGAAGCTATAAATAGCCTACCTATTTTACTGTCCTTTAGTCATAGGGTTAGCAAGGAGCCCCATGAATGCTTTTTTCCTCACAGTAGCTGATGGACTTTCAAGATCTTTAAAAGATTCATTTAGCCACAGGTCCGTTGCAGGAAAATACTATAAATTTTGAAAACCATTTTAAGTCCTTATTCATAATTTTTTTTGTAGTTTTCAGAGACTGATGATGTTAACTCAAAGTTAAGTAAGTTTCATTCCTGCACATTGAGTAGTTTTGGCGAATGCAGCGTAAAAAATTGTACTTATACATATATATATATTTATTTATTTATTTATTTATCAGACACACAGACTCTCTTGTTCTGAATCTCCTATCGCCTCTTTTCCCCCCTCGCTGAGGCTGTGTTTTCATATCTATTTCAATCTAATTTTTCCTTGAGCCATATCTGTTTTTCTCGTTCTTCCAGCACTTTCTCTCTGTCTCTGTGTGTGTGTGTGTGTGTGTCTCTCTCTCTCTTTCTCTCTCTCTCTGTCTCTCTCCTTCTTTCTTTCTTTCTCTCTCTCTCTCTCTCTCTCTCTCTCTCTTTGACTTTGAGGTGACTTTCGTTAAATCATAAACACGTATCATCTTCGCAGAAATACCAAAATTATTCAGAAAGATGAAGAAACTCCAAATATCTACAGCAGCTCTCTTGATTGTGCTTGGAATTAACCTTCTGGTGTTGACCGTTTTATCTGTAGAAGGAGGTAAGTGACTTTTACTTTTCACAAAACAATAGTTTCTTACAATTTTCAGCAAAAACTATAACTTCAGAGAAATTTTGTTACTACCTCATAGAAGTTCATCCACTGCAAAAAAAATGTCTGAGTTTTTGTCTTTTCTGTTAACTTTTCAAGTGAATGAATAATTCTAATTAGAAAAAAGACACATGTGACTCCACTCCCGTTGATGTTGTTCAAATTCACGACAAAGTTTTCTTTAGCAGAGCTGAGCCTTTTCCTCCTCGCCAGGGTCTTAGGTAATGAAAATAAGATCTCTTTAGACTTGCAAATGATCTAGTCTTAGATAAAGAAATTCCATAGTCCACGAGTAATTTTCGAGATTCTCTCTTTTGATATTAATGTTGATTAGTCTCTGGGGCTACCTCTCGTTATAAAGAATATCTCTAATATCCCATGTTTGGCGTAATTGAGATTGCTTTAATGCGTAGGCTATGTTGAATTTGTATTGATCTCACAAAATTTTTTTTTTTAAACTGAAGAGAATCCGTCATCTAAATTAAGTGAAACAGTATTTGAAGTAAGATAAATGGATAGGAAAATAAAAAGATGGATGAACATTTAAGTAAATAGTTGTTATAAAAAACAGAGGCGTGTATATAAATAGGCAGGCAGGCAAAAGTTAAGGATAGATTTAGATAAATAGTTAGAAAAATACACAGGTAGGTGAAAAGATATAATATATATGTAATGACAAATAGATCAAAATGTGTGCACAGTTAAATAAAAACTTTACATTTCTCCTAAATAAATCTGTTGAGAATTTTCTGTATTCGTAAAATGTAATGCATTATTCTATACATTATTTCAATATTACACGTTTGTACTCTAAGATCAGAAGTACTACATCTGCATTTTTAATGACATCTTTTTCTTCTCGTTCTTCTTGTTCTTTGTGTTCTTCTTCTTCTCCTACTCTTCCTCCTCCTCCTCCTCCTCCTCCTCCTCCTCCTCCTTCTTCTTCTTCTTCTTCTTCTTCTTCTTCTTCTTCTTCTTCTTCTTATTATTATTATTATTATTATTATTATTATTATTATTATTATTATTATTATTATTATTATTATTATTATCATCATCATTGTTGTTGTTATTATTATTATTATTATTATTATTATTATTATTATTATTATTATTATTATTATTATTATTATTATTGTTGTTGTTTTTGTTGTTGTTGTTGTTATTCATATTCATCTAAGACTTTTGGTGCCCGTAAATCCGGTAGTTTTTAAAACTGTGTTAAGCTCAACACAATCAAACACCTGCAAATCAAGATGCTTCTGAATATCGGACTTTGTGTTTTATCGATAATAATAATAATAATGAAGTTATTTCCTAGCGCCTCTTCCTACTTGTAGGCTCGAAGCTCTTTACAATAGTCTATTTACAAACGTTTAACATAGTGAGACTAGTCTATAGTCTAAAACATAGTCCATTAACAATTCAAACAAACAGAAGAGGAAAAAATAAATAAGTTACATGTACAAAGAAAATAAGAAAAGACGATAGAGAAATATAATATGTTAACTGCTCTACTGTGCGAGACAACAGCTGGTCCTCTTGAAGTCAATAGCTATAGGTTTTATTACTATAGCTGCTTTAGTTTTAATTTTTTTTTTTTTTTATGGACTTAGTCCTCGAAAAGTGAGAGAGTCCTTATCATGTTTGCTTTTCCGTATTATACATCGATAAATTCAAAAAATGGGTTTTGAGAAAACAAATTCAAAACTTAGTTCCATGTAACATTCAAGGCGCAGTAATTAGATCTTTTTGTTTAAAGATAAAAACTAGAAAGATGAAATGCTGCGAACCTAACTCCTCTTTCCTAGTTAATAATCGAGTGTGCTACTCTCAATATTTCACGTTACTCCTCAAGGCTTCTATCGTATTCCTGTACCTTCAGGTTTTACAGTAATACTGGGCTTTCTGTGAGTACGTGTAGAAAATATCTTGGGCACTGAGGAGCCAGGATCGTGTAAAAGGAAAGACGTGCCTTTCAATGTTCAGAGACGTGTACATCCATGTCCAAAAATAAACAAAAACAAAAAGGATTACAATGTTTACAACTGGGCGCATTGATGGGAAAGACAATAGTTCCCTACTACACTAAGCGTGTTTTAGAAATTCTGGTTACCGAGCAAAGTCCATCGATTTAGTTTGGTAGCGTTGAGAACTCTTCGTAGGTTCAGGCTGGTCTAGGCGTGCTAGTTCTCCAGAGCTGTGATACATGTACTAGAAACAGTAGCTCGCGGGTGTTTCCTGAAAAGTCTCTAATGATGTTTAAGGGGTGCCACATCGTGGAAAGATGTTTCTTCGTTTTGAGTCACGAAGGGCAGCGAGAAGATATCTACCAAGAAGCATGACAGACACACAGACTGACAAACAGGCAGAGATGGAGGTAGAGATAAGCGGAGGGAGGAAAGGAGTAAAGGAAAATGAGGAAGATCGACTTTTGTTCTGATGTGTAGACATGGCATAAAAAAAAACGCTTTGTTGCTTACTAACATTCATTTTATGTTCATCTCCCTATTATTTTATCTTGCAAGATGGAAAAATATCTTCATATCTCTCTATCGAGTATCTTCTCTTTCTTAACCAACTTTTCACTGACTCACTCTCTCACTCTCTCTCATTCTGTCTCTCTCTCTCTCTCTCTCTCTCTCTCTCTCTCTCTCTCTCTCTCTCTCTCTCTCTCTCTCTCTCTCTCTCTCTCTCTCCGCCTCCCTCCTTCCCTCCCTACTTCTCTATCTTTCAATCAATCTCTTATAAGAGCAGGAAGTTAGTATGAAATGTTTTGTTTCATTGTCACAATGAATCATTTACGAAACATAAGAAATTAAAAGCTCAACACCAAGAATGAAGACAGAATATAAACAATAATGACAACAAGTTAACTCTCTCTCTCTCTCTCCCTCTCTCTCTCTCTCCCTCTCTCTCCCCCCCCCCCCCTCTCTCTCTCTCTCTCTCTCTCTCACTCTCTGTATATATCTCTCCTTATCTCTAACTCTATTTACAAAACCAATTCCAATCCTTGCCCCCTTATTTTTTATCGCACTATCCCCCCTACCCCCCCCCCCCTTTTACCCCTTTGATCCATCTCATCTCTCCACCTGTTCTTCTCCTCCCCCCAAACCATTATGGGATCTAGAAGAATCATACGGGTGCTGGACCGACTACGAGGAGGACAAAATGAAGAACTTGCAGTTCAAATTATTCCGCGGCGACCAGAGCCAAAGTTACCCTGACGCGAAGGAGACGTGCGAAAGTGAGGGGGCAACTCTGATGACGCGAAGCTCTCTGACAGATCAGGTCACGGCATCATTAAGAGGCAAGCATTTGTATTTCTACTTATTATGTGTTATCTAGAGACAGTTGTTATTGATTGGTGTTATCTAGAGGATATTTACAGACTAGTGATATCTAGAGACAGTTTTTTAATGATTGGTGTTATCTAAAGGATATTTACAGACTAGTGATATCTAGAGACAATTTTTAATGATTGGTGTTATCTAGAGGATATTTACAGATTAGTGTT
>JAWDGP010004149.1:425000-445000 GCA_033675545.1 Elysia crispata | reverse complement strand
TTTCATTGAAGTTTGAATCTATTTATTTTATAATTTTGTCATATAAAAAAAGAAACAGAAAGATATAGTTTTTTATTAATTAATAATTTTCCGGATGTGGGTATTTCTTCACGACATCGTCAGGATTCTTGATGAGCCCTGCAGCGCATGATGATTGTGGTAGCCAAAAGTAGTCAGTTTTTAGTTACCACAACTCCGTCTAAAAATCATGGTAGACATCAACAAATTAACTATGTGGCGTCCCTAATACATCTATTAATTTTTTCCCCAAAATGTTTCAAAAATAGGATGACACGATATTTTTTAGAACAGTTTATGTAGACACGGAAGCCCAGTGGCTCATTCTGGGTTGTGTCTGCAAAACTTTACAAACGGTCAGTCAATCAATGGTTTGTCTTCCTCATATGATAAAAGCTGCATTTCTTTGTGTTTTTTTTTTTTTTTGCGAAACGTATTCTTTTAGAATTTCTTTGTGCCGATTATGACATTTTTTGTATTATGCAACATTCCACTCTGTTCCCAGCCGATCACTTTTGTCCCAGAAACCTGGCAGTGGAGCATCTCACCAGCCACTCAGTAAACTTGTTCTGGTTTCAAGGGTCGAACTGTCCGCCCAGACCAAGCTTCGAAATCATCTATAATTACTCTAGTCACCACCACATGTTCAAGAGAATCGAAGCTGCAGGGGAGGAAAATCTGACGAAAATGACCACCAGTATAGACCAGCTGCTTCCCGGCACCGAGTATCTCTTCCGTGTTACAGCTGAGGACAAGACTGGTGGTGTTTCTACCCTGAACATCTCCTGTCCTACAGCTAGTGTCGTGGTTACCACGGGTAGGCCGCAGTGTTTGGGATACAAACATTGACATGAATTATATATAATTATTATCCTCTGCAAATTATATTGAGAAGCTAATAGATACGTTAGCTTTTCAGACTGCTGGGAGCAAAAAAAGAAAAAGAAAAAGAATCGATGAAGTCGGTGTATTGAAAATCTCTTAGATCCGAAACTTTTCTGCGTGCATTTGTGTAGGTTTTGACTCATATTAAGGTGATCCTGTTTATTGGCGGTCCTATTCACAATCCTACTTTTTCAAATGTTGTACAACGGCTATATCAAGAGAGAGAGAGAGAGATAGAGAGAGAGAGAGAGAGAGAAAAGGAGGGAAGAAGAGGAAGAGAGAGGGAAGCTGACAGACATGCAGATAAACAGAAACAGTCTGACAGAAATACAGGGAGACGAGTAGGAGGTTGTAGATACAGACAGGTAGATAGAGGGGCAGAACATTGGCACAGACCGACAGAGACAGCGCTTGCCTTGTTCCCCTAGTACATACACTCTGAGACAGACTTGACGTTAAACAATTACCTCATTTTAGGTACGTCACGAGAATACCAGTTTCATTGATACTAGACGTATGCTAAACAGCCTCATTTGTTAGAGAGTTGGGCTGATACTTCGGAGATTCTGGGTTCGATCTCTGTCTAAGTAATGCAGGTAGAATCTCACCTAACCAGACCCACCCCGGGCTTGATGGGAAGCCGCAGCCTCTGTCTAAGCTAAGATGCAATAGAAAATTTACGCGACGTCAAATTAACCCAAAGAAAATCTCTCGTTCTCAACAGACACACAGAAGCTGCTTGGACGGAGACCAGTCCGTTCCAGGACGTACATGATCATCGTGATCATCGGTTGCATCGTGACCCTCAGTATACTTCTGAACGTTTGCGGTGGCCTCCTCGCCTACTATAAATTATCCTCAAATAAAGGTCAGCTCTGTTCTCTTACACAGACCTAAACACTTATTTTGCTGTGTACTTCATTTATATGAACTTCTACAGTTGTTCCTTACATAGTAAAGGTCTGTCTCCTTATATTTAGACTATATGTATCTCCTTCAAAAAAATTACATGTATGAGAATTTTCAGGAATGAGTGATTTTATTCTAATCATTCGTCCCAGCTGATTGCACGTCCATTGTCAAGTATCGGTTTATAAGGAATGTGCTTGTTGCTGTTTGGATCTGTGCTATTCTGAAGTTTTCGTTCAAGTTCGCGAGTAGCTGCGCGCATTTTATATAATTTTTTTTATAGCAAATACTTTCTCTGTGAAACGCCTTTTTAGACGCTAAGTGGTGTAGAGATATTTAGCTCTGCTTGGAGTGCAAGGTAGCCGCGGCTGCTGGTTATTGGGCAGATTGGATTTCTCAAAGAGCAAGAATTTCTTGAACATTCGCATTCAAAATATAATGATATTATCTAATATCTGTAGCCATTTTACCTGTGGGCCTGCTTTAAGTTTCAAAGTTCTTATTGAACCTTATTAGTCTGTCTGTTACTGTACATCAAATTAAAATATAAGTTGATCTGGAAAGTTTATACCTGTGTTATTTTACAATGATTGAATATGAACTTTTCTCATGATAATTATTTCATGATGCATAAATCGGTGTATGTTACTGTTCGTCATGGGATTATTGAAAAGTTACATATATAAAAGGGATTCATTGTACATGACTATTTAAAACAATAAAAGCCTGTAAAAGATCATACAAAACCAATTCAATTCTGAGGTGATCTATTTGGGGGTGGGGGGCAAAGCAGTTAACCTTTTGGACTTGGACTCCAGGTCCGACGATTCTGGGTCTTAACCGTGTGAACCTTGGAGAATCGTCAAATTTCCGATAGTGTCTCAAACCTTTCCATTGTTTACCATAGTCGCCTACTTAGTTTACGTGTTTTAGCAGAAGAAGGGCAGCAACGACAAAAAAAATCAATAAAAATAGTTCACTATTTTCTAGCCGTTTAAAGACAAATGCTTCACAATGCTATCTGATCGGTTGAACTAAATACAGTAAAAATTAATGGGTGTCTTTTTTCCGTTATATCGATCGCATAATCTTGGTTTGAACTAATTTTATAGTCGTAAGTTTCATATCTGCTCTATAACAGCTGTGATTGGCATTCTCTGCTTCCCTGATTGCTGTAGATGGCATTCTCTACTTCACTCTAATTGTTGTAGAAGGTATTCTCTGCTTCCCTCTGATTGTTGTAGATGGTATTCTCTGCTTCCCTCTGATTGTTGAAGATAGTAATCTCTGCTTCCCTTTAATTGTTGTTGATGGTATTCTCTGCTTCCCTCTGATTGTTGTAGATGGTATTAACTGCTTCCCTCTGATTGTTGTAGATGGTATTATCTGCTTCCCTCTGATTGTTGTAGATGGTATTATCTGCTTCCCTCTGATCGTTGTAGATGGTATTCTCTGCTTCCCTTTAATTGTTGTAGATGGTATTATCTGCTTCCCTCTGTTTGTTGTAGATGGTATTCTCTGCTTCCCTCTGATCGTTGTAGATGGTATTCTCTGCTTCCTTCTGATTGTTGTAGATGGTATTCTCTGCTTCCCTCTGATTGTTGTAGATGGTATTCTCTGCTTCCCTCTGATTGTTGTAGATGGTATTCTCTGCTTCCCTCTGATTGTTGTAGATGGTATTCTCTGCTTCCCTCTGATTTTTGTAGATGGTATTCTCTGCTTCCCTCTGATTTTTGTAGATGGTATTCTCTGCTTCCCTCTGATCGTTGTAGATGGTATTCTCTGCTTCCCTCTGATTGTTGTAGATGGTATTCTCTGCTTCCCTCTGATTGTTGTAGATGGTATTCTCTGCTTCCCTCTGATTGTTGTAGATGGTATTCTCTGCTTCCCTCTGATCGTTGTAGATGGTATTCTCTGCTTCCCTCTGATTGTTGTAGATGGTATTCTCTGCTTCCCTCTGATTGTTGTGGATGGTTTTCTCTGCTTCCTTCTGATTGCTGTAGATGTTATTCTCTGCTTCCCTCTGTTTGCTGTAGATGGTATTCTCTGCTTCCCTCTGATTTTTGTAGATGCCATCCTTTACTTCACTAAGATTGTTGTAGATGGCATTCCCTACTTCACTGAGATTGTTGTAGATGGTATTCTCTGTTTCTCTCAAATTCTTGTAGATGGCATTCTTTGCCTCACTAAGATTGTTGTAGATGGCATTCTCTGCTTCTCTCTAATTCTTGTAGATGGCATTCTTTGCTACACTAATTTTGATGTAAATGTTATTCTTTACTCGTCTTTGACTGCTGAAGATAGAACTATCTGCTCCCCTCTGATTGTTGTAGATGGTATTCTGTATTATCCTAGAACTATTCTAGATGGCATTCTGTACTCCCTTGTGATTTTTTTAAATGGCATTCTCTGATCATCTTTGATTGTTGTAGATGGCTTTCTCTGCCTCTTTATTATTGTTGTAGAGGGCATTCTCGGCTTCCTATTTATTGTTACATGGCATTCTCTACACGTCTTTGATTTTTTAAATGGAATTCTCTGTTCCCCTTCAATTGTTTTAGATGGCATTCTCTGCTTCCCTGAAGGTGAATGAGGTAAACATGCTACGTGACTGCTGATGATCGCGTTCTCTTCTCTAGTTTCCCTTTATGAAATGGCCGGATGGCATAGCGTAAGTTCATTGAGCATGCGTTGAAACTTGTGTTCGTGTTTAACAAGTTTATTGCTTCAGCTTTTCAGCTCTTTCACGCCCAACTTCGTCGTCCTTTTTTTGTGTGTAAAAGTCTATGGATCTTTTTTTTTTTAAAAAAAAAAAAAAAAAGAAATTTCGAACAAGTGAATGGCTGGCAGTAGCACTTATAACCCCAGTGTCTTGAAGGCTCTCATTCTAAGGTTACCATTTGAACACAGCAAAATATTATGGCCTCGAAGTGATCTGTAAATTTGTTACGTAGCATTTAACAAAACTTTTTTTCTCAAATTTAAAATTGGAATATTCGAAGAAATAAATAGTTGGGTTGTTTTTTTTTTCACTCTAAAACTTGTTCTTGTGGACTTAACGCTATGACTCCTTAAAATTTCATCACGTTAAGACTATGTTTTCCCAAAAGATATTATTGACGAAAGCTTTGCTTTTGTTTCTTCTGTGTCTAGATGAGAAAAAAGATATCATGAGGGTGGTGAAGAAATTCACCGATAGAGTCAGAGAACGTGTTAGAGCTAGGCTTGCACATAAAGACCCAGAGGTGAGTTGTCGAGGATAAGACTGACAGACAGACAGACAGACAGACAGAGAGAGAGAGAGAGGAAAGGAAAGAAAAAAAAAGCACGAGGGGAAGAGAGTTAGGAAGGCCAAGGAGGCATAGAAAAATAGAGAGGAAGAGACACGCAGCAAGGCACTGAGAATGAAAGTAGATAGATTGAGATACACAAATAATTCTAAAGGACAGTCGCATAGTCTGACATACATAAAATAGATGCGGATTCGCTTGGAGACTTAGAGAAAAGGGAGATAAATAATGGATTAAGAGAGACAAAACTCGATGAAATGTTATTCACTTGCATAGTTTATTCCCTTAGTTTCATAAAGTTGTTATACTGGTGTATATCTTAAGGAATAGACACTCCACTTATTCAGAAAAAAAAAATCAAATCGATTTTTACAGTAGAGTCTTTAAAATTTCCAATATTATTTAGATATGTACATTATATCCAATGACGAGTAATGCACGATAGTGCAGATAAAGGCTCTTTTCGCAAGAATTAACAGCCTTCTTATAAGGGCTTTAAACTTAGGATGTTTAACTTGATTGGGAGCCTAGAGAATCCGTTGGTTTCCGTATATGAATGCTGAGCTACAGTATATTGTATGTATTTGCTCCTTTATTATCTTCGTTTTAGACCTAAATAAAATTCAAGTTAATCAGTTTCCCATACTGCTGTTAGTAAAATCATAATAATTATTCTCTTCCAAAAACAATAACAATAAAACTGTCAACAAAAATGTCAAGAATGGGTGCAAGTGATTGGATTCTGAAAGGTCGAACACATTTTTTTCTAGGCATATAAGAACAAGAGACTCTACATGTTTGATTCTTTTTATCTCGAAATGAATTTAACTTCCCAGCTTTATATACATGTGTGTGTATATATAAAGGGGAAAAAACGGCAATTGATGCATGCCTAATTTATGGCGTTTTAGGTTACTCGAATTGAATTTTCTCCCCAAAAAATTAGAGTTAAGCTGGCTGGGAGGTCATACACTTTTTTTCCTCTTGTTTCAAGTATTCAGTTATCCGAAACAAGAGGTATTTTAGGGGAAAATAATCAATGGATTCTCTAAACCATGTTATTAGATGCAAATAAATGAAAAGCTAGATCCTAACCACAATGCAAAGAATACACATAGAAGGGCATGGGGAAATATTAAGCCCTATTTGAGCTAGTGCCATTTTAGTAAAAGTGATGTTTGCAACGTAATACTTTCGCCTTGATGTCAACACCAATAATATTACATGTAGGCAACTACAGTATATCCTTTTTTTTCCGCTATGTAAAATATGTATTGCTTACTAGATGTTTGAGTAACGGTCACAGCAGATTATCTCACTAAATCTGAAGACAGAGAAAAAAAATGAATATTTATTACTTTGTGCATGAATTGATTAAACAGTAATTAACGTCCAAATTGCTTCATTTCTCCATCCTCAACACAGACGCTCATCAGCAAAGAGACCGAACAAGCTGAAACAACTGTAAATGCCTAGTTCAAAATCTTCTGTTGCAACCTCATGCAGAATGGATTATTTGCGTATTATAATTGTGTAATAAACCTGATTGTGGAGATAAGAAACTTTATTTTTGTTCATTTGCTTAATTGATTTTTTTCTTGTTGCTTTTGTTTGTTGTTGTTTATTTATTTGTTGCTGGGTTTTTTTCGTTTTTTATTCATTTTGTTATTTTTTCTGTCTAGCAACATGTTTTAACTAATTTTGTATTCCCGATGAAATCATTTTTTGATAATTATCGATATGTGAGTCATCAGAAGCAAGTATGTTTCTTGTTTTCTCCCCCGTGATAGGACGATGATTTATGATACATGTAATCTAATTTTTTATTGTGTGTGTGTGGCAACAGGGTAAAAAGGGATGGGGGGGGGGAAATGAAAAGAACACCTTCGTAATGATGCTCAGCCACTTCCTCACAATTGATTACGAGGGAGGAAAAGTATGATGTCAGTTGTGACTGCTGATTGTAAGCAAGATGAAAACAACAGAGACTAGACCTAGACTTCATCAGCTCTGAGACGCTTTGGTTTGATATCAAGTACACTGCATGTAAGTGGGTTTCACGCACAAGTCAGTAACCTCAATTGTGTGTCCTCGAATTATACTCAGAGCAAGGCTGCTCTTAGAAGTTTGGTGTTATTCTTTTTTAAGCTACCGGTACCGAGTAGGTGTTATTCTTTTTCAAACTACCGGTACCGAGTAGGTGTTATTCTTTTTCAAACTACCGGTACCGAGTAGGTGTTATTCTTTTTCAAACTACCCGTACCGAGTAGGTGTTATTCTTTTTTAAACTACCGGTACTGAGACAGCAGCTCTGGTGAGCAGAGGTAAACCGTAATTTTTTTTTAATATTTTTTTTTTCCCTTTTTGCATTTTTTTTTTAGCTAATAAAGTTGCACTGAATATGTGTGTCTGGCAGATTTCGATTCTGTCTGCTTTACATTACTTTTGAATTTATTGTCTTGAGAGCTTTTGTATTGGTTTCGTTTTTTTTAACGATTGTTTTTCTTTTTCTGCTTTTTCTTTTGTTTTTTCTAAATATGATATAAACTTTTATTTGGTAGACCAGAGCCTTGTATCACATCTTTAGGCAATTAACTTGGAAAATCGGTTAGATTTACAGAGCTCAGTATAATCTCCGTTAGAATAGTTTTTCTTTTTTTATTCCAAGGTGGCGGGAAAGAAGGTAGGGATGTTTGTGTGACTGTACTAGTTCCTGTAAGGATTAATAATTTTTCATGTTTTATCTGTTAAGGAAATAAAATTCAGTATTAACAATTGTTGGCAG
The DNA here is from genome assembly GCA_033675545.1 of Elysia crispata. NCBI lineage: Eukaryota > Metazoa > Mollusca > Gastropoda > Plakobranchidae > Elysia > Elysia crispata. The sequence goes on along the minus strand of JAWDGP010004149.1, from coordinate 437,113 downwards.
TTTTATATTTTAACTCAAGCACGTCGTGTTATGGTGTACATGTATCATGCCTGATACTTGAGGATTTGTTACAAAATAATTTTTTTTTTTTAATTCTCTGCAACAGCAGCAGTAGCATTGTCATAATCATTATCATCATGATCGTCGTCATCATCATCATCATCACCATCATACTCATCAACAACGACAGTAAGAACAATAACATTAAGATGTTAAAGCAATGTACATGAATGCTACAAATTTATACTCTGAACAGTTCTCATGGTGCCACAGTGTGTTAGATGTAATAGCCATGAAACCGATCGTGTTGTGTTTCGTTAGTGTTGTGGAGTCTAGCTTAACTACATGTACACTGTAATGTAGTGACGCACACACACACTATCTCTCTCTCTCTCTCTCTCTCTCTCTCTCTCTCTCTCTCTCTCTCTCTCTCTCTCTCTCTCTCTCTCTCTCAGACCGACATTATTGTGTCATTCCTGCCGTGTTCCGCATTATTTAGCCGTAATGTACATTACAATACAAGTATGTATTTTGTGTGGAGCGCAGGCTATTCTTCATTTCAGTTTTTTTTATGCCCTAAGTGGACGTGGTGCACAGCAAACAGCCCAGGCGATATTTTATTTTTAAAGTAACTTTGTAAAAGCCCTATATCATTTTTCTTTTTACTTTTAAACAAAGTTGGGATAAAATAAAGTTGAGAAAATATTTTTTTTGTGATTAGGTGATTGGCGAAATGCTTGGAATATCAACGGTTCATATTTCTAAAGTCCTATCAATTATATAATCGGGGGGGGGGGGGGGGGTGATAGCAAGGCATATTTAAACATTTTTTATTATATGAAAAAAAAAAAAATCCGTATTTGATTCCAAATAACTGGACTCAGTCATAGCAATAACTATGCTTATTTCATGGGAAATTAAAAATCAGTTTCAGCTCATGATGTTAGAATTCCTGGTTATACATGTATTCTTTTTCTCTTTTCTTTTCAACCAAGAATTATTATGGGAAAAGTGGGCCCTATTACTAATGATATCAACTGAAAAGCAAATATAATCTTGCTTAGGAAGTGCAAAATTAGGAAAGTGCTCAACTTTAAGATTAAAAGAGCTTAAATACATTAAGAACACTCTAGACCATTTGCTGTGCTTCGCTACACATGTGTTTCAATGATGATGTAGCCTTTTTATTGACTTATATTTATGTATATGCAGTAAATTTGGTCACTTAAAAAGGCTTTAAAGAATTAGAGCAACAGCAGTTAAGAACAGAATAAGCTGTTTGAGGATTCCTTCCTGATAGGACTATAAGAAATTCCACGACACCAGCCTGTTTATACAATATACATGTAGATGTACCTTACCTACTACTTTGATCAAAGAAATCAAATCCACTGTACATTATACTAAAATTTGTAATCTGAAAAGGAAAAAAAATGTTTTACATAATTTCTTTTCTGGAAAGGCTACCCTGTTCGTTTTTCAATATATTTTTTAATTATCTTCCATTTAATTTAAATTTTGTATACAGAAATAAAAAAAACAAAATGCTTGCCTATTTTACGCCTAATATTATTTTAAATTTTGTGCTCAAGGAAAGCTGTTCCATAGGAGATAATCGAGCTAATCAAAATGGAACAATACATATGGTAATCTCCCTTTGATGTCGCCAAACTATTAAATTGTGCAAATTATGTTTCAGTGACAATGAAATGTTTATACATTGGTAATAAATATTGTTTTATAAACATGCATCACTCACAAGCAATCGATAAATCAAATACAATTCGTGTAGAAACTTTAATTGCTTTTGTAACATCAGAAAGTTTAAGTCAGTTATCAATGGAAATTAAAGTGCCAGTTTATAAATGTATCAATAAATTCAATAATTACATGTATAATGTACTGATCGTAATTCATACTCCTTCAAGACTTATATTTAAAATTTAAGATAAATAAAAGAAATTACATCTATCAACATTCAAAAGTTTATTAAAGTTAGTAGCTTCCTGAGGTGTATATTCATGTATATGTTACAATTTAGAACAAGAAATCTTCATCATATTGACCATAAAAAAAAAATAGAAGAAAAAAGGGAAGGGAGTCGGAAATAGGTTTAACAATTTTTTAATGGCGATTTTTTCTCAGTGGCATAATAACAAAATTTGCCTACGTTTAAGAACCTGATTCTTTTAAAAGAGACTTTTTGTGGGTGCCAATACAAATCATTTTAACGATAATAATTGAATTGCATAACGTGGAACTGCATCAGATTACCCTACCAGTCCACACATCACAGAGCATTCTGCAGATATTGTGCTGGCCACCTGAGAGTCCATCCATTGCCACGCTGGCTGCTCTCAGACTGGGCCCAACCAACCCATGGTCTGAGCTCAGAGCAGAGATGCTCAAGTCTCCTGGCAGGACGTAGAAAATCATCACAAAATACATCAGGAATAATTGATGCAGCTGAAAATAACATTAGCAAAGCCTTATATGTCTCGTTTTACTGTGCTTTATTGTATTTTTATCCCATAATTTGTAATTTCAACTCAAATTCTGACTCGTTTAAGCAAGTATTTCTTTTCATTGACAAAAGCCAAAAAATAAATCGTTACTATTTCAATATAACAATTTTTATACAATCATAATTTAGTAACAAAGGCTATAAAAAAAAGATATACAATTTCATGAATTCTTTTCATATGCTAGAGGAAAACCTGTTTTGGTCAGGTTATTTATATGAAGGGAAAAAAGGATTGGCTCTTGCATAAACAGTGACTGGAGTGTTTGCCAAAAATATTAGTCATGATAAAATTTTCCACGGTGGATTGCGCTGGCCATGATACATTGATAAAACACGTACATACATGTTCAAAGAAAAGTCTTTCAGTTATGGTGCAAGCCATGATAGCGGAGCAAGATAGGAACCCTTAAGTTGAGAATTATCACTATCTTTAAGATGATGAAATCTTAAATAAATGTAGACATTAGATGATGATGATGATGATGATCATAACATTGAACTTTAAAAAAAGGAGATAATAATAATGATGGTCGTGATGAAAATGCAAATGGAGATGTATTAAAAAAGAACTGGCAACAATTGCAATGACTGTGATTGTGATACTGCTTCATGATGATACATGTAATGATAATGAGAACATGGCAGGAATCAATGCTGAAATATCACACGCAAACATAAAGTAACTTCTGGATAAAGTTTGACACAAGTTCATAACTCTGCAGACTGCAACTAGCCTTGTCGCCATATTCTGCTGTTGCAAATACCGCACTACCTCATTCCTAAGCCCACAACCTGGGCCCACGGGCACAAATTATGGTCTCAGGGAGAAGGTAGGGGCAATTCTTCTGGTCGACCTTAGTTGTGTTCCTGGTATTTCAGAGTTGCCTTCTTTGAAATTGATCTGAAAGGGGAAGAAAGGCAGTATAATAAAGCAAGCTAAGTGGTTACAAGAATATCTCTATAGGCTAGGCCCCACATGTTGTTATTGAGACAATAAAAATAGTAAGCTGATTTTGTAAAGTAAAATTTATTTAGAGACTGTTTTAATCGATCACCCTTATCATAAAGGTACGTAAAAATAGGCAGCTACAGATTCCTGCAGGTCGGTGCATCTCTAGGCACTTTTTGTTTACACCTTATGACAAGCTTTTAGAAGGATCTTTAAATAATTAGGTTGGGAAAATATTGATTGGAAAGGGGCAGGCTGATAAATAAATGGTTATAATGCATGTACCAGTACTAAAATCTTAAAGTGGCACTTGATAATTAATAAAAGAAAAGGAAAGAAAAGCCTGACAAGAAGGCTGTGCTCTTATTGAATCTGTGTGGGCTAACTGCACACCAATAAGAATGTACCAGAGACTAGGGGACAAATCATTTAAACTACCGAACCCAAAAACTCTTAACAGTTACCTTCCCACACGTTATGAGAAGATATCTTCGGAAAAAACATATTGGAAAAAAGTTAACGTTGAATATACGTAAAAATTATAATAGCATGTAATTAGTAAATCGAAAGGGTCATTTATTTACAAGTTCGTATACCGTTGTTTGTGATCGAACGGTTATGTTTAAGTTTGCACATGTAGTTTCCAAGTTCAAAATATTACAAGTATATGTATTTTGGTTGTTCTTTTCCCCCTCTTTTATTTATAATTTTTTTTAAACAAGTGACGAAATAAGTCCTAATTGAAAAAAGGTAAAACAAAATGGGAGAACAGATAGGATTTTGAGACAGAGAGAGAGAGCGAGAGAGAGAGAGAGAGAGAGAGAGAGAGAGAGAGAGAGAGAGAGAGAGAGAGAGAGAGAGAGAGAGAGAGACCAACAGCTAACAAAGGAGCTCTCAAGACTAAGTTGAATATGCAAGCAGTTTCCTCTTTAACTTAAAACCTCATAAGTTTCCAAATTAATTTTATACGTTTACAGTTATTTTTAGGGGCGAAAAAAATGTTTGGGTGAAGTATAATATTAATAAATGTCTTGTGATTTAAAGGGAATGCCCATATATTTCCTACAAAAAAACTTCAAAGGCCTTATTTCGATTGTATTTCCCTTTCACGCAGTTAATATAATAACCATGTTTCTGGGATCTTCTGACTCATTTTTCATCGAATAAACCAAACCAAATAGTTAGCATCTTTTGTATTAGTTTGTTTGTGTGTGTATGGGGGGGGGGAGGGGGGGGGGGGAGAGAGAGATGGGTTGAGCAGACAGAGCGGTTTTATTTTCTTCTCCAGCCAATGTTTCATTTACAGTAGCATTTTTCATTTGTAAAGTCCGCTTGTTTTGTTTTTATTTCGCAAACTATTTTTAGCATAGGCACAACACTTGTTCCTCCTCCCTACACCCGCACCAAGCTCTCAGTTCCCTCTGACTAAACATAACCGGATCTATGATGACGTGTCTTTGCCCGCGTCCCCCCTCTACTAAAATAAGAGGCGGCCGCGGCTTATCCCGCTCAGATTTGAACGCCGCCCGCTCATTGGCCGCGCCTGCCCGCGGGGACCGACGCGGCTTACGCCTTCCCTGACCAGGCGGGTCGTGGCGGCCTGACCTCGCCTGACCCTGCACACGGTTGCGTCCTGGTCCTGGTCCCTGACTGACGGTGCCCGCCGGTGTGACTGTGAAGTGAGGGGGGGGGGGGAGGAAGGCGAGCGAGTAGGTAAGCAAATAAAAATTGTTCACGTCATGTCACGTGCAGAGATAACGCTTTTATCTCTTTAATGTATGCAACGTTGCGGGTCAAGGGTCAAGGTCATCTTCGGGATTTAAAAAAAAAAAAAAAGACAAAAAAAGATAACAAGGGGGAAAAAATCAAGCTTCAAAAAGTAAAATAAATGAACACCTTACCACTGGTCAAAATAGATCTGTCATAATTTTCATTAAAATAACTAATGGAAAGTAAAAGACGCGAAATAATTGTCGACGCTACGGGGGTGGGGGTGGGGTGGCCTCAAGGCTTATTGATGTCGTCGTGCTCCCCCCTCCCTCCATCTCTCTCTCTCTCTCTCTCTCTCTCTCTCTCTCTCTCTCTCTCTCTCTCTCTCTCTCTCTCTCTCTCTCTCTCTCTCTCTCTCTCTCTCTCTCTCTCTCTCTAAATAGCCGGCATAATCATTACACAGTTTGAATGGCAGCTGCATGCATAGCAAAATCGTTTTTGTCTTCCTTTGAATTTAAATGTTGTAATCCTCACATCATTGGTCAACTGTTTAGATCACTTTCCACACACACAAAAAAAAAAGAGAAAAAAAAAACAAGTAAGAAGCAGAGGAAGAGGCAGAAGAACACGCAGGAAGAGGAAGGGAATAACGAGGAGGAGGAGGAGGAAGAGGAGAAGAAGAAGCAACAGACAACCGAAGCACGCTTGATACAAGACAATGGTCAATGGAGAAGCATGCCCGGCCGCCCACAACGCTTTCGATTTCGTGACGTGGCGTGACGTGAACGTTGTTTCATTGGATTCGCTGCGTGCGAGACGTTTCTGGCGTCAGATTCAAAGGTCGCGCTAGACGCGGCTTGCTGCTCTCTTATCGCCAGTCGTGACCTCGAGTCCCGACACAGTCTGGCTGATATCAGAGCGCCACGCGAGTTGACATGGATATAGAGAGGCGGGTCGTCTGGCCTGCTTGATATATTTCTTTGTTATTATCATCACTACTACTACTACTACTACTACTACTACTACTACTACTACTACTACTAATAATAATAATAATACTATCATTATTATTGTTATTATTATTATTATTATTATTATTATTATTATTATTATTATTATTATTATTATTATTATTATTAATATTAATATAATATTGATTATTATTATTATTATTATTATTATTATTATTATTATTATTATTAATATTAATATAATATTGATTATTATTATTATTATTATTATTATTATTATTATTATTATTATTATTATTATTATTATTATTATTATTATTATTACTCTCACTCAAGTCACAATATTTATTACACATAACTATAACGTGCAATAGTGACGATGTGAATATGTCTAAGAAAACAATCATGGACGAGCTCTATCAACCAAATCACCTTCAGCAATAACTGCCACTCAACGGTTGTTTCTTATAATGAATTCTTGACAAGAATAATAAAAAAAATTTTTTTAAATAGCTAACTAGTTTCGTGAAATCCAAATCTATTTTCAGACTTTTTAAACATCCATTAGCATGTTGGTTTAAATACTGCGCGGCTAGATGCGAAAATTTACGGTTTTCTGACAAGCGCTTAAAAAATCCAAGAACAGATTGGGGAAGTACTAACAGAACTGGTCAATTTCCTTCACTCAAAAGACACAAATTATCAAAGGAATATAAAAGGAGTGGTGTGCGTGCGTGTATATATGTCAGAGAGAGAGAGAGAGAGCACGACTCTACAGGATAATACAAAACCTGAGCTCGGTATAAATAAATGATGATTGATTTCGAATTTACTCTCATACTCTCTCTCTCTCTCTCTCTCTCTCTCTCTCTCTCTCTCTCTCTCTCTCTCTCTCTCTCTCTCTCTCTCTCTCTCTCTCTCTCTCTCTCTCTCTCTCTCTCTCTCTCTCTCTCTCTCTCTCTCTCTCTCTCTCTCTCTCTCTCTCTCTCTCTCTCTCTCCCGGACATTGTGCAATACAAGTTTGCTGATGTGAGACGCGTGTATAAGTGCTCTTTTTTTTTAAGAAGTATGCCATCAAAGAAAGACTAGATATTGTGAGACCATCACTGATGACATCATAAGGGTATTTTTATTGTGACAACTAATAGAAGATAGTTCTTAAGCATGTAACACCAAAGGCTACGCAACTGCATCGCAGGTAAATACGGAAGGAGAAGGCTTTCATTTACGTTTGGTAGATCAAACGAGATCGGAAGCAAAATCTTCCGCAACAGACTAGACATGTAGCCAAAAAAATAAATCCTATGTATAATTGTGTAAAGCAGATAAAGAACCCAGGGGGAAAAAAACTGAAGAAGGACACGTTTGGGATTCTTTAATCTTAGATGGAGACAGATGACAGCGGCCGGGTAGGGTCCAAAACCAAGGTCACGACGCTTCAATTCTTGGTGGCAAGAGGCGCGCCTCGGGGAAAGCTAGCAGATAGTACTGTTCTTCAGATATGGTGTAGTTCTTAACAATACAACCTACTACCTCACCCCGAAGTCACGCAACGGAACAAAAGGGACATAAATTGAGGAATGAAGTGTTATTCTTCCAACTCAACTCACTTCACTCACTCTATGTGGACAACAAACTCGCTCCTTATGCCGTTTCGCGACCTCCCAGTCTCTCTCTCAACGTAAGAGGGGGGGGGCCAAACAAAACAACATAGTCTGCGAGGAAATTGCAAGAGACAGGTATTGAAAAACTCGAGAAAGTAAGAAAACAAAAATTTCAGAGCTGTCATATGGACTTGTTTCTACACCGGACTATTTATAGTCGAAGCAAGGGTCATCCGAGAAAACCGATACTACTTTTACGGTTCTAAAACTGGCCTACACGTAACCCAGGTTTAGAGATTTTGCCGCAGAAGCTTCATCTCCTTGAACACCACTTTTATTAATCAGTTTAGAAAAAAAAAAACCTTGATGGTGATAACTTTGAGAAGGACAATGTCGGGAGAGCAGGCAGGGAGTTTTGGGATGACCAGAGAGAACGGGACGATTCACAAAATGTCAGTCTAATAGAAACTTGCCGACAACAGTCTCACAAAATACAACCTGACATCAGAACCGGAAGCACTGGCACAGGGCAGGGTGACTTCACTTAAAGACTTTCCCCCCGTAACATTAAGGTTAAAAAAAAATGGCCCTCGAGGAGATAGGACGATAACAATAGCTGCAACATTATTCTATACAATTCTAAGAAACGCCGAGTAAAACCAGAATATGCAATCTTAACTTGTCCTGATAAGTCAGAAGCTTGGTCTGGCCTGACAGCGCACCACAGGCTATGTCCCGTCACATAAAGCAAATGCGCAATTAATGAGGATTGATACTATTATTCATTTAGAAAGAAAAAAAAAAAGGGGGGGGGGGGGGGTAAAAGAAGGGAATAAACCCCTTAGCTTGTCGTGTTTTCGTGTAACTACATAACAGAAAATCCTCAATGTTTCTCTCGAAATCGTTCGACTCGAATCCTCAACAGTTTTAAAACCAGCGATTGGCAAAAGGTCAGAGAGAAAATGGTGCCCATTACATGACATGTCTGCGACACTGCATATCGGGGGAGCAGGACTTGTCTTTGACGTTCCGAAGGAGATAGGATACCAATAAAGATTGAGTTCGAAACTCACAAATAGGAACTCGACTAAGCTTTTCACTGAACGTTACTGGAATGATGGCTGAGTTGAGGGTACTTAATATATTTTTGCAGGTGCATAATGCGCCGGCAAAGTTTATTTTTCAAACTTATCACACTCACATTTAGAATTAAAAAAGAAATGAGATAGCAGCATGAACAAGACTAATAAGCATGCAGTGAGTAAAAAGCAGAAAATTTAAAGCTTTAATTAAATACGCCAGGTGCAAAGGTTGTGGTTCTAAATAAGGGAAGCCACCGAGTAATCCTTTGTCTCTGAATGTACAGCGACCAAGAGTTGCTTCCCGTGTCTGGCCATACCCGTAGAGGCAAACTTGCGGCCCTCAAAAAACACACAAGTTCGGTTCTACGGGTTGGGTCTCACACGATATGCTTGGCGATATATCGATATCGATTCGATTCTAACAGGGACACCGTCATTGTTTTAAACAACTCACCTCACTGATAAATTGGGACAGTTGCGTTTAATTATAAGTAGAAAGAAGAAGAAGAAGAAGAAGAAGAAGAAGAAGAAGAAGAAGAAGAAGAAGAAGAAGAAGAAGAAGAAGAAGAAGAAGAAGAAGAAGAAGAAGAAGAAGAAGAAAAAGAAGAAAGAGAAAGACAAGAGGAAGAACAAAACGGAAGAAGAAGAAAAAAAGAATAGTTTTAGCAGAAGCAGTAGAGGCGGCGATGGTGGTGGGGTGGTGGTAGTACTATAGTCGTAATAGGTGGAGGTAGTATAAATAGTGGAAGTTATAGCAGTAGAAATAATAATAATAATAATAATAACGTTGATGATGATGATGATGATAATGTTGTAATATGACTCCGTATGAGATGATTAGATTTTGTTTCAATTGTTTGATTAAGTCCGTCCACAACACAATGATTCGGGCGTTTCCGCATATCAAACAGAAGCTCCCGATCGGTCAGGGCGGAACTGAGGCCCTAAACCCACAAACCGAGGACGTGGCTTGAACCTGAGAAGAGGATATCAAGACGGGCGCTTTAACCCCACAGCCACGACGATCATGGTGATGATCAAGGTGATAAAGATGACGATGGTGATGATGAAGAGGATCGTAATTTATATTTACGATAAGGAAAACGTGGCTCATGGTGTGTCATTCATGCAAGCTGCTTAAAAAATGTACGATACACTTGGGTTATGAAGTTTGAAATTGCCGCGGTTTTGCCACTCCAAGTAATGCCAGCTGTCAAGAAAATACGCAACGTTGCAATGATAATCCAGATATTACAACTGACTTCCATTGCAGGTGTACACGACTGCCTTGACAAATCATGACACAGATATACTGATGCACTGAGACAGATAATGAATCTAACTTGACACAATTGCCTTGATGAAGCTGCTGACCTAAGAAACTGGATCACGCTTTTTCTGTCTTGTCATAAAAGATGGAAAAGCTGTCTTGGCACACCGCGATACATCGCTGCCCTGATTCAGGGGCTGGCACTGTTTCCTGGACATGTCTGGACACACCATAACATATCTGCATTGACACATAAGACCATGTCGAAAAACCAGATGACACTGCCACGCTGCAGGTTCCTTGACACTTCGTGGCATCCTCACCTTTACACATCTAGTGGCACCGCTGTCTTGAGAAATAACACATTTGTCTTGAGAAACCAACTTACACAGCTGATTGGAAACACAAGATAATACTACTACTTGGGTAAACAATACGAAACCGTTTATTTTTTTTTTACACATCACATGATGCATTGAAAAAAATTAACCCTGCTGTGACGACCCGAGTCCTATTTTTAGAAAGAAATATGTATTCTTTCCACACAGCCTCGTCCTGGTTCATCCCATGAGACTGGCTCAAGGGTTACAACAGTGCTGTGGCTTGTTCTCGGAAAAGCTGGGGTTGTTTTTTTTTTTTTTGTTTTTTTTTTTTTGTTTTTTTTTGTTTGTTTCTTTTTTGCCTTGCCAATGATGCTTCGGTTATTAGCCTCTCAGTGTCAGTATTGTGTCTGTGTATGGTGGAGACTAAGCGCACGGTGTGACCACAACTGTGACTGCATCCATCTGCACTTTTAACCGATGCACTTTCTGACCACAACAAGTCGATGCTACACGCTTGACTGTTCACGCAGTTGCAAAAATAAGTAAGCAGGCGCAGCGTCTCTCCATCTCTTTCCTCGGCTCAATAATCATTCTTCAAACCGCGGAGAAGCTTACTCAGGGAAACAGTGTGTCGCGCCTCCTGGTAAAAAACAAAAAGAGTGAAAAAAAAGGTCACGTTTAGCAAGTTTGATAAGGAAAATTGATGATTGCATATTGATCATGAAATATTACAGCAAAAAAAATTGTTTTCATAATTCATCCATTCATCCTTTCAATCATTCCCTGCTCAGTCGGGCGCAGAGAGAGAGAGAGAGAGAGAGAGAGAGAGAGAGAGAGAGAGAGAGAGAGAGAGAAGGAGAGACAGACAGACAGACAGACAGACAGAGACAGACAGTGTGAGTGTGTACATCAGGAAGCGCATCAAATCTAACTCCCGATTTAACCGATGAAAATATAATGGGTGGTATCGAGCTATCATCTGAGGTATGTTCTATGAAATATTGAATAATTTAAAGAGAATTGTACCTGCCAATACTAACTTGGGCTATGTACGATCACGTATATATATAATTGTATCTCCCATTTTAATTAAGTATTATACCTGTAAATACTAACTATGTACTATCAGATTTGGTATCAATTCCCACGATATATAAGTGTTTAATTACCCATTTTAATTTGACTCAGGTATCACTCCTTGCCCTAAGATTTTCTCTATAGGGAAAAAAATTAATAAAACATGTATTTCGCAATCGGTACAATTTAACACGATGAAGTTAAAAATTAAAACATGTATTTGAGAATAAATAGTCCTATTTATTTGTGTATCATATTGAATATTGCATAAAGACTAGTAAAACTAAACCAATGTCTTCTAGTAAATTATGGTAGAGTGTTCTTATCTTATATAGAATGTACGTACAAAAAGTAAGTCTAGGTTTGACAGGAGAAAAGTTTTTGATTTTGTGACCACACATCGTTTATAATACATGTATATAACTCAAACGTCAAATCTGCCCTGCTTTATGGATGTGAGACCTGGAGCTTAAATCAATCATCTCTAAAGAAAGTCCAGACTTTTGTCAACGGATGTCTTCGCAGGATCTTGCGCATATTTTGGCCAGAAAGAATTCGAAACGAGTTGTGGAACAGAGCAGGACAGCGCCCAATCCGGGAGGA
>JAWDGP010004149.1:410000-420000 GCA_033675545.1 Elysia crispata | reverse complement strand
GGTATCAACGCTCAAAACGTTTCCATTAATGATCATCATGTGCCTGACTGCCAGCATGAGTCTTCACCTTTGATGAATTATTAATGTATTTAGTTATTTAGTTATTACCCTCAACCATTTAAACAATGCGAGATCTCCATGAGACGGGGAGAAGAGAAATGTGTGTAGCGCCGTAGAGTCAAATCTTCATTGAAAGTTGTCGAGACTCCGCGCGCTGAGGGCTTTTGTTGCGGGTTACATCAGCGTCTGGGAATGTTTGAACACTCGCGTGAACGAGGGCACACTGCCAGACCATATTTTGTTGTAACTTATTGATGACGGCAGCGTTTTACCTCCAGGCAGGTGGAGTTTGGAGCGGAGGTGGTGAGGGGAGGAGTTCTATAGTCTCTAACCGAAAAAACCAGCGCTAAACAGCAGCAGCTCGGGCGGGCCGCTATGGTCAGATAACTTTTATCACTGTGAAGTTTCCCAGTCTTACTAAGATGTTCATCTCACCTTATCGTGACTACCAATGGCGAGGTTTGAGCTGGCGCGATAACTGATGAATCGATTCGGTCGTCGATCAACATGTCTCAAGGGGGGGAAAAAAAACAAAAGGAAAAAAAACCGAGAAGGAACGTAAAGATTTGTAAAGAAAGAAAGAAAAAAAACAATCTGATGGGGAAAGGAACATTGGAAAAAAAAGGTAAGACTCCCACCGCACAATCCGAACAGACCCATCAACTACCCGTGGGCGAAATGTACATTACAATTATGGTGGGTTTGGGGGGTGGGGAGATATAGGATTGCCTTCACTTTGTTGTGTTTTGTTGTTTTTTCTTTTTTTTTTTTTGGTGGGGGGTGGGGGTGGGGGTTGTGCAGTATACACCAAAAATCAATCAAACAATCAAAGGGATCGATTGGGTGAAAGACGAGAGCTTAGAGTATCCGGTACATACAGCCCTGTCTGGGCTCGGGGGGGGGACCAGTCGGAGCCGCTGGCAATGTCTGGGGAGTCTCGGGTGGATGCCTGAACAGGATGGTGGGAGAGGGAAGGCCGCGCACAGAGAGAGAGAGAGAGAGAGAGAGAGAGAGAGAGAGAGAGAGAGAGAGAGAGAGAGGAGATATGCGAAATGAATGGAAGAAACATCAAAGACTAGTATTAACAATACAGGATTTAAAGCAAATTGAGAATGAAAACAAAAGAAAAATAGTATGTAAAGGGGAATACGGGATGAGGGTGTGTAAGAGAGAGAGAGAGAGAGAGAGAGAGAGAGAGAGAGAGAGAGAGAGAGAGAGAGAGAGAGAGAGAGAGAGAGAAAGAGTACAGCATTTTGTGGTGACCCAAACTTTCCACTTGATGATTTAAATCGTTTCTTTCATGTTTTTGGAGATAAGAATTCTGAAAGATGAGTGTAACGAAAAAACATCGAAAGACTTGTAAATAGAATCAATAACAGGATTGCTGATAGAAGTCTGGAGGAAAAAAGATACGTTTTAACCAAATATGAGAAGTAAAGAAAAAAAATAAAGATGAATTTTGCTTTGTTCCAGCCAAGCTAATGGGACGCGAGGTTGGACAGCGAAAAGGGAAGTTTCCAAAGAAACAAGAGCATCAGATATCAGTTTCTAATTTCACACGAACATTTCAATGGAGACTAGAAAATGGAGGGAGAATTTAAAGAAAAAAAAAGTTATGAAAAAATAAAAACGGAAACAAAAAACTAGAGTGAAAAGAACGACATGGTTTGCTCATGTTGAAAAATCAAGCTGCCTTAATACGAGCATAAAATCTAAAATATTGCCATTTCCGTGCTTTAACAATGTAACACAATAGTGCAGAGTCTGTTATCAAATAAATGTAAATTGGTAAAGTTTAAAAAAAAAAAATTCTCAAAGTTTGCAGCGGGTGAAAAACGGAAAGTAAAATGTTAGCAGTTTTGGAGATGGAGTAAGAGGTGTCGGTATGTGTTTGAGTGATTCATCCAGATGGTGGCTAGGGAAGAAGAAAAACAATGAAGAAGGGAGGGGGGAGGGGGGGGGGGAGGGCGGGAGAGAGAGAGAGAGAGAGAGAGAGAGAGAGAGAGAGAGAGAGAGAGAGAGAGAGAGAGGCACCGAAGAGGAAAGGAGGCCAATCTATACTGAAAGAAAGCACAAAGAAGATGTACTATCAAGCGCAAGTTCATCAATTTTATTCTAATATTGATTCTGCTGGACAATAAAATTAATTTCTAAAAGCAGCACTGACAGAGCATCGATTAAGTCCACGCGGACGCGGTGATACATGAAGTTCATTTCACCCCCCCCCCCCCCCCTCTCTTTACTAGCTTGTTATCTTCCGTTTACGTCAACCTAATTAACTTTGTCACTGCTGACTTGAGGCGAATTTCATAAGGGGAGGGGAGTTGAGCAGTATTATTACAGAGCTGCAATTTAAATTTAAAAGGAAACAAAAAACAAAAAAAAAAAACCACGCAAATGAAACGAAAAGAAATGAACAAATAAGCGAAAGAAACAAGGATGTAGGAAACTCGTAGGTCTGCAACCTTGCATGACCAAAAGACCTGAGCAGACACAAAGGGCGAGCCGAGGGCCAGTCATGCAAGCCCAGTGACCTACATTCTCTTCGATTTTAGAATGGGTGAACTCTGCTGACTGACTGACTGTCTGGCCTCGTAATAAAAAGAACGTCTCTACCGGGCGGCGGCGCTTACACTGGCTGCCAGACGGGACACCCGGTTTTCCTGGCCCAGTTATCGACTACCGATCGACTCGGCTACTTCGGGTACTGTGATGAGTCAGTTTAAGACAGCATTTTTTTTTTCTAATTTAACTCTTTTTATTATCGCCCTTCTGAAATAATTCGATAAAGAACTCATATAAAGTGTAATCAGTTGTCTGTGTGGTGATGCTAAATAAGGTTTAACCTTCAATGTAGTTTCTGTTCGAAAATGGGTGTGTCAAAACAAAATAAGAATCCTTTATAAGTTGAAGAGTAAGACAGGATTATTGCTCTTGTTAATTTTTTTGTTGTTTTAATTCGCACATCGGTTCTTTCGGTCATTGGCCTATTGCCACAATGCAAGTTTGCTATTGTCGAATCAATGCATCTTTTTTATGCCGAAAAATTTCCCTTAAGAGAGGTGAGAGAGTTAAGGATAAGACATTCACTCGAGTCAGGGAAATAAAGACTTTTATAGTGAACCAGCGAGAAGACAGACACAAGCAAACATACATACACACTGACGCGCACTGCGGTGGCATGCACTCAAAAACGAATACACCGGCAGGAGGGAGAATAACAACAGAGAAAGAGGATTATAGTTAGAGAGAGAGAGAGAGAGAGAGAGAGAGAGAGAGAGAGAGAGAGAGAGAGAGAGAGAGATGAGATACACAGATAGAGGAAAGTTCCGACAGAGCTCCAGAATATAATAATAATCTCCTAGATAGAGGCAGATATCAGACCACAATTTTCTTTTTTCAAACGACAGAGTATTTTAACAGTACAGTAACTTATGGTGGTCCTTCACTCATATAGCTGAAAATTAAATGATGGGTTAATACAGCTAGAAATCTGGTAAACAAAGAGACATCTCTAAACAATCGGAGAATACTACGACATCACCTTTATCCTCCCTGGTCTAATTCTCAAGTCATGCCATGAGTGAATTATACTCTTAACTCATAAATACCAAAAAGGAAAAGACTGTCTCGCGCAATGAAGGCTAGTTCTGCTGTTGAGCAACGAAAAGCGATTTATTATTTTAAAATTAGTGACATAGCATTCTTATGGGGAAGTGACATCATAATTTTTTTTTTCTATTTTCTCCAAACTCCTGGTAGGATAAAATGGCACTGTGTTAATTAACGCTTGCACACTATCCGACATAGCTGTATCTTAACAATGTTATCCATCAAATTAATGTATCCGTGAATTAGCCGGCAAGTACCCGCCAAGTGTTTCCCCAGCACGGCGGCTCCACTAACCTGAGCTGCCCAACCGGTCGGAGATGCGAACCGAGTCAGACGAGTGTGGGTCTGGAATCCAGTGGTCTGTAGTCAGCGCCACCCCCCCGCCCGCCCTTGCGCATTATCAGCTGACGCAAGCTAAAAGGATTTCATTATTTCTCAGTCGCCTAAGGCAGTTTCTGAGTTGCCGGTTAGGAAGAAGATATAGTCCGTCCAACAAGCGACCCCGAACAGCTGTCGAAATTATCGATTGGCCGGCGCCAATCATTAGCTCATTTCAACCAATCTACACGGCCTCTAACACCAATTAATAGTGATCTGCGCCCTGAAACTAGATATATCATACAGAAAGCAAGAAAAAAACAAAAATATAAAACAAACACAGTTTAACGTGCTTTTTACTTCTTTTTTTTTTTTTTTTTTTGAACTAACAATTGGTATAAACAACATAGAAAAAGAAAAGGAAGAGAAACGACATAGTATAATAAATTTATTAAAAATCTTTTCAAAACATTAGGCTTCAATTTTTATCTCCTCCCCGCTGAGGGTGTAATGGCGATGGAAGACCTTCGAAGTAAACTTGCTTTTAGCTAGAAACATAAGAGGGTGATAGTTGTAATTCTTCACATGCCCTAGCTTTGTGCAGAGAATTCCTAAGCGACCCATCAAAACTTTGTAAAATATTTCTTTGGGCGCCTGCAAAAAAAACACATTGTGGTTGTTTTTGTTGGGTTTTTTTTTTTCTGTGTGGAAAAAAAAAAGGGGGGGCGGGTGTATTTGTTCTCTTTTTTCTTTTCGGGAGAAATTTTACAACACAAGGCTATTTAAAGAACTGCAATGGTAATTCAAAAGACTGCCATCTGTCAGAGACTTTAATATTTTGATATGGAGGTGGGCTATTTGAGAATTTAAAAGTATGAAGATTGAGTCCCAAGCAAAGAGTCTAGCAGGAGACTATAGTGTGGCTGGAGTGTTTGCTTGTTCTTGCCTATGCTGTCACTAGATATAGCCCGTCCACAGATTGTTGATCCAAGGCCCTTTTTTTAATACTTATGTTACCAGGTAACATGGCAGTTATAAAACAAACACATACACACACACACCTTACATCGCTTAAAGAAGAACGGTGATAAAGAAAAGAAGCATATCTTTAATTTGTGGACGATTATTTCGAATCTTAATAACTACTGAAAGCACTTTTTTTTTTTTAATCTGAGATATAAGATAGAGCAAGAGTTCCGCCGTCCAGACACGGCGACTTTTTTCCAAGCTACAGAACCATCCTTGCGACCGGTACAGTCTAAACAAAACAACACAAAACTCTCTCTACTTATGTTGAAATTAATACGAGAGAAAGGATGAGGAAGAGCGACCTCGAACAAGTCCATTTTGAGGTCTCTCTTAGTAGGTTATATATAGGTAAGGTTATGGTTCACTGGAGGCGCAACCGCAAACTGATCAAGAGAGCGTCTGGCTCTGGGTCATAACACACGAGCAACATCCAAACCACAATAAAAGCCACCGCTCAGTGCATCTTCTCTGACAAAAGGCAGAAATTCATAATACATTCAGTGTTTTATTTTGGCGCCTGTTTCAAGTCCCAAGGGCTAATGAATAAGCGTTGTATCGTCTAGGTTTATGGCAATAATCTGATAAATTAAGTAAAAATTACAGAACTGCAGCATTCTCTTCCATTCAAAGTTCGTGAAATGAATCAGCCTAAATCGTGAAGAGACCAATATTGAATAAGATTTATCATTTATTGATCACTTGTCTGTGTGTGTGTGTGTCTCTCTCTCTGTCTGTCTCTCTCACTCTATCTCTATATCTCTATCTCTCTATCTTCTGCTATAATTCTATCTATTTATCAATCTATCCATCTTTGTCTCTCACTCTCTATCTCTTTAAATAGAAAGCAAATACACCACACTTGGGGGATAACTTGGTTATTATAAAGGATCCAAAAGGACGCGTGTGTGTCATAAATAGTAGAATACAAGGTTTAAGAGTAAATAGGCACACAACCTTATAATTCAGAGGGGAAAAAAATAACAAAACTATCATCACTCTCTCTCTCTCTCTCTCTCTCTCTCTCTCTCTCTCTCTCTCTCTCTCTCTCTCTCTCTCTGTCACTCACTTACCCTCCCTCTTTTCTCTCTCAAATACGTCTCTAAACTCGATCTATGTAACTTGGCTTCCAGTCGATCTAAAGTGTAATGCAGCAGCGGTTACCCAACTCCAACTTGTGTTCTCAAATAAATGCGACCTGAATCGAGGTCACTGGGGCAAGGTAAGGTCGACTGCCGGCGGAGGTCGAGACTATGTCGGGCCTCCTCTTCTCTTCCTCTCTTTCTCTCATTTCGTTCCTCCAGTCGGCCTGGTGTGCTTACCGGCACGACGCCTGAACACACTCCACTCACTGGAGTCCTTGTCTCGATCCAAATCCAGTCCAGTGGAAGTCTAGTCAAGATCTTGATCTACCTCACTCAATAAATATCTGATTCGCAAACATACACGCACACACACAAATCCCAAACTAAACTTAATAGCAAACGTTCTAGATCCAACTCCTATTGGCTTGGTGTCTGCCTTCAGATGACGTCAGCTCGAGGCCGTCACGATTGGATTAAGCGAGACAGACATTACAAGTTGCGCACCGTGCCTTATTGTGCGTTCGATACACGCTACTCCGCGCAGGAAAAAAAAACCCCGCAAAATAGGGGTTCTAAAATTGGCGACTTGATGGGCATCACTTCATTCTAGTTTTCAAACAAAAATGTATATTCCTTTCTCCCTGGCCTTTTTAAATTTTTTTTTTTAAACTATGCTAACATTGAAAGGCAATAGTAGATATATGAAGGCTTGGGCAGAGAATACAAGTAAGAGAATGATGGTTCAGAAACAAGGGATTGAGAGCTAATAGCGTAAGGAAAAAGGATTTGATGAAGTACAATCGTGTGTGTTTACTATCATTATAGGGAGAGCTGAATGTCAAAGTACACTGCACTGGGCGTTTTCGAGTGAGTATTTAAGTTAACTAAATGCGCCGATAATACGTTACGGAAGGTTCGTTGAAGAAGAATAAAAGACTTTAATTCTTGTCAATTCTTTAATACTATAGATGCATTTTTTTCCTTTACAATATTCAAAAAAAATTTAAAAAAAAAAAAACATCATCATCCTCGCACACGCTGTGACATCATCACTTCCATTATCACTCTTATAATACTTGTTTCGTAAGCCTGTCTTTCTTTTTCAGCATCGAGGTCATAAAGTATAATAATAATTTTCTTCATATCTCCCTTTTCCTTCCACAAGATCACCAACTGTCCGATCTCCATGCTTCTGCTGCCATAACGGGAAAGCAGAACAATTCTAAAGAGGAAATGAAGAGAGGGTGAAAGTTGACCCCACTGGATCATTCGGAAACATCAAGAACGATGCGGTGAAAGGAAGGAGGAGCAGCACCGGAGACTGTTCAAATAACACGAAACCAAACAAAAGTTGAGGAAATGGTGGGCAAAAGCGAAGTAATAAAATAGTGAATCGATTTCGCAGTATGTGACCCAGTTAGATTGTGAAGCAACCAGGAAGCAACAGCAGCAGCACTTTGGTCCTCAGTCTGATTGTGCCGATTCAAAGCGATCTGTCAGCACTTCTCAGAGACTGCACTACCCTGCACGAGTCGATAGTGATGCTCCGCCGGGAGACGCTTTCAATTTTGAAAACTTGAGAGCGCTACGGTAGGGCGCGTCCATTCACGCACCATGTAGACACTATAAAGTGTTATTGATTTATAGCTTCAGTGCGACACACAATAAAGGTTTGTGTGCATGTGTGTTTGCGGGTCAGCTTACATGAAGGATTTTCCTTTTGTCTGCCAGTTATGTCGGTTCAGAAAAACTGGTGCAAAGGTTGAGCTTTTGTGAAAGGTGAACCCCCCCCTCCTTTCCACACACACACTTTTTTTTTACATCCATGCAATTTGATATTTTTTTTTTTTTAATTCCAAGCCGTTGTAACTACCCCCTTGTGGATTACAATACGAGTGTCATTAGTGGTGGATCAACATTTTAATTGAGTTGATATCCATTTCAATAACATGATGATGAGCGTGGTGGGAAGGATAAGAACAAAGACGATGATAAGTATGATGAGAGTATTGGATGATCATGATAATGATATTTAGCGGTATTAAAATTAAAAAACACTCAATTAAATATGAAGTGCTGGGGTCTCTTCGTACATAATAATCCTTCGAGCTATGGATGTATTTGAAGAAAAAAAAAGCTTCGCTTTATTTTAAGTTCGGTTACTCCAGTTCTTTGCAATATTATGCTTCCATATAATTAATTAATCGGGACTATAAATCAATTTCTTGAAAAGGTTTCCGCCAAAACGATCTATAAACTTAAATTGAAGGAAAAAATAGGGGGTGGAAGCGGGGGGTGTAAAGAGAGAGGAAGACAAACGGGGTAGAGAAATCTGCGGCATGGCAGAGGGAGGGCAATGGTAACAGTTTTCTGACTAATTTATCGATTTGATAGGTTGATTGATTCGGCGTCTCAATTTGAAGGTAAAAGATGAGCCTACACTTTATGCAAGGTATGAAAGGTTTAGTTCACGTGCTGTTATTGATGTAATCGTTGCGATAAGTGAGATACAAGCCAAAACTAGACGAGATAGATAAGGCGAATCACATAAGTGATCAAAAGAAATAACAGCAATGCTTGAGACAAACAAAAAAAACAAAATTAAAAAAAAAAAAAAAAAACCGAACACCCCGACGGCTGCTCATTCCAGGGAAACTACAGAAAACTGATAAGTGTGCACTAGTAATAAAACTGACAGGCCATAACAAACAATGTGAAACAATGAGGTAAATCTTAGAGTCTCTGTATTGGCGTATGTGTGTACATCACGAGTATGGAGGAAAGCGCCGAGGGGCAGTCATTCTGCAGTTTTCGTACAGCCAATAGCGCAACTGCTCTCCACGTAAGCAGAGAGGAGGTTATTTTGGGATACTGGGTCAACGACTTCAGTAAAGATCAGCTTTTCTCAACCGTAAGCGACGTCTCTGAAAACTTCCCATCTCCTCAGTCTGTCTCGTATTTCGCATTCGAATTCTTTCATTTTTTTTTTTTACATCTCTGTCTGCCACTGATTCTCCCTCTTCCCCCCCCTTTTTTTCCTCTCTCTCTCTCTCTCTCTCTCTCTCTCTCTCTCTCTCTCTCTCTCTCTCTCTCTTTCTCTCTCTCTCTCTCTCACTCTCTCTCTTTCTCTCTCTCTCTCACTCTCTCTCTCTCTCTCTCTCTCTCTCTCTCTCTCTCTCTTTCTCTCTCTCTCTCACTCTCTCTCCCTCCTTTTATCTGTCTGCGTTCTCAATTTATATCTCACTATCTCCCTCTTAACACTCCTTCCTTTTTCCTTTTGTGATGCTTCTCGAGCTTTCAGTAAGTCATTACCTAGGTAAAAAAAACCTTTAAAAAAAAAAAGAAAAAAAAACCTAAAACCCAGAAAAATACTTTGTTATTTAGATCATAGCAAGAATGAGAGATGTGAGCACCCATATCATCTTACAACCAAGAAGAATTTTTTTTTAGTTTTGTTTCATCTTTCATACATATTATCTCATCACTTTTTGTCTCCTTCTTCCTCTATATAATATGTCTTTCCACGACCCCTCTCCCCATCTCTCTCTCTCTCTCTCTCTCTCTCTCTCTCTCTCTCTCTCTCTCTCTCTCTCTCTCTCTCTCTCTCTCTCTCTCTCTTCCATTCTACGTCTTTCTACTCTCCGAACAGATATCAACAAAGTTCACTCACCGTCTTCCTGCTGTAACAAACCTCCCGGCAACGATCCCTCCCCAACCCGCACCCCGCTCCAATTTAAAAAGAAACACAAGAGTTTCCCCCCTGGTTGTGATTTGACCTAGATCCACACGTATCAGGCCAAGATCGCGTAATCTAAGAATATCGATCTACAGACTCATGTCTGTTCTCTGTGTGAGCATTTTTTTTTTAAGAAGTTATTTCTTTCCTTTTGTGTTGTAAG
>JAWDGP010004149.1:380000-405000 GCA_033675545.1 Elysia crispata | reverse complement strand
ATTCTACCAATACTTTACTTTTGCACCTCACATTGTTGAAAAGTCAGCTCAGAAAAGATGGGGGGGGGGAGGTTATTATTGATCGGCAACCAAACTAGTAAGGAATTTGGCAAAGAGCAGTTGAAAAGCTCAATGGAAAAATAGACGATGTAACAATTTGGACACTATGTATTAACAAACGTTAAACTAAATTGTTGGCAAGAAATTGGCATACTGTATTCCTTTAATCAAAGAAAAATTGGTGCAATTTTGGAATTACGTAGAAAGTTAAAAAAAAAAAATAAATAAATAAAGATGTCTAATATATCTGCCTTAAAACCCCAAGAAAAAAATGGGAATGTTTTTTGTGGCATGGCCTGTTTTTTTGTTTGTTTTTTTCTATTGAGCCCTCCAGTTGACCCCGAATCTGCAATCTTGTTCCTAGCTGTGCTAAACATTAGCAAAACTGTTATTCAGTTAAAACTCGCGGAATCAAGCACTACAACCCATCTTGAATTGCATGCAATTTGATAACAATTACGCTTATCGGTCAACAGGAAAACAATCATCATAGTTTTATCTTGAATCCAAAATCTTGAATCAAGCTTTTTACCCAACGACACCCGGTTTTTCAGCACAATGAGTCAGATAATATTTACTAATAACTAGACGGGAGACACCAATAGACTATAATGTTATTTAAGTATATTCTCCGTCAATTTCTATTACAATTTAAGCTAAAATTTTGTAGCTAACCAGTCCCGTTGCCTCATCAGTGGCATCTAGAGAAGAAATTGAAGTATGACAATGACTACTTCTGTAATTACTGTATGTTCTGCATTCACTACGCTTATGATAAATACCACAATCTTTACCAGCCTTTACCACCACTATCACCTCCATCGACGCCACTCAATACAACTTCTTCTTCTGCTGCTGCTACTCTCTCTCTCCCTCTCTGTCTCTCTCTCTCTCTCTCTCTCTCTCTCTCTCTCTCTCTCTCTCTCTCTCTCTCTCTCTCTCTCTCTCTCCCTCCCTCTCTCTCTCTCCTTCCTCAACCACAAGTCCCCACGCCTACAACAAAGGGCCTCGGACTCTGGTAACTTGACAGAGGGCAACCATGTTGTTTGCTGTGTTGACGTAACAGGATTTTCGGCAGGAGTGTTTTAAGGTCATCGTCTGGTTTGCCGCGAAGGGGGGATTATCCAGGGAAGAGAAAGGAGGGTGCTGGAGAAGATATGATAGGCTTGAGCATGCGTTGGTGGCTGCAAGTTTTCCACGAGTATTAGAAATGAAATGGGAAATTTTGAAATGAATTCATAATTTTGAGGTGAGAGGTAACTTTTTCTTTTTTTTTAATTTGAGAGAGAGAGAGACAGAGACAGAGGGAGGGAAAGACAGAAAGAGAGAGAGAGAGAGAGAGAGAGAGAGAGAGAGAGGAGAGAGAGAGGGGGGAGTAACGATTTGAGAGTGTAATTTGATATGAGTCGATAATATTTCGAATGGAAATGGAAACACATCAAGTAACTGTAACAAAAAAAAAAAAAACAAAAACAAAATTTTAAATCGAATTTTTCCGAGGTAACATCTCAATGTCGGTAAGAATGCTCCAAATATACCCTTAATAAAAAGGTTTAACGGCTGAGCGCAAAAGGGAGAAAAAGAGGAAGACAAAAAAAAGGGGAGGAAGAACCCGGCTCGCGAGTGATGCAAAGAGGCGCTCGTTTGGGACCATAGTTCTCTTACGGTTGGATGTGTTGCTTTCTTTGACCAATGAAGAGTTTTACCAAAGACTATGAAACGTGTAGAGATGGTTCACCATCCGCACCAAAGCGTCCTGCGAGAAAGGCTTGCAAAAGTAATAAGCCGACAATGTGCTCGATACATAAAGGATCAAAGCTAAAAACTTATCTGAAACCTTATTTATTTTGGACCTTACAGAAATTTTTCATATTTTTGGGCACCTTCAATGCAATTTTTATCTAGATTCTTGCAGCAATGTCCGTTCCAGTGTCTTGTTTATCATTGATGGCAGCGTTATATATTTTATCTCTCTCCAATTCCCACAATCTAGTTCTTTTTTTATTTCTGCATCACTCGTTTCTCCAATGTCCATGACTTGGCTCAGTTCTACATTATATCTTTTTCCAAAGCACACGGTCTAATTTATTGTGGGATCTTTTCTTTTTCTTTTTTTTTTTTTTTTTTTTCAAATTTCTACGATTTAGCTCATTTCTGCATTACATCTTTCTGTAATTCCCATCATCTAGTTTACTTCTTATTACACCATTATCTTGTTGCAATGCTTACCTATTATTTCACATCTGATTCTATAATAATCTTGTTGTAATACCCACATAGTAGTTCATTTTTCATTGCATCATTATGAAATCTTTTTTTACAATGCCGACTTGTACAATAAGTTTATTCTACGTGCACATATAATAAGTTCCTTTCTGGTTGAACCCAAACTTGCAGTAATACCCATGTATTAGTTCATTTCTCATGATTATCACCATATTAATCAATTTGTTGCTTCATTTCGGATAGTGTCATGTTGTGCTGCAATGTTCACATATTACACGTCCCTCACATAGTGTAGTATCTAACTGTATCACAAACCATCTAGCCTAAATCATTTGTGATCATGATTACATCACATTTTGGTGCAAGATTTAGCGTTTACTAACTTGCTCCTCACAGCATCGTAAATGCTTCTATGCCTAAGAACTGCTTACTTATAACTGTGTCATTATTAAATTGCTACAATCACGAGATCAAGCCTACGGGCTGACAGAGTCCCCATCTTGCTGTAAGTGTACGGCCCACAATCTCAGGCATTGCACAATGGTCTCCTTTTTCTCCAGTCAGAGTGGCTATTCTTTGTGTAAGCTGAGCGTGTTTGCTCTCAGGACTGACGTCTTGGTAAATTTAGGGAACGTTGGGGTCGCAAGCGCTTGCGGTAACCGTTATTTTATCCCATGTGGTTGTTGCGGTGGAAGGTTTGATCGCAAAAAATTCTTGGCACAGATGGCAACTGCTGACTAGGTGGTTAATGTGTTTGAGATTTTTTTATGTTTTTTTTTTTTTTTTGGTTTGTTTGTTTGTTGTTGTTCTTGTTTTTGCTCTTTTTAGATAATTGTAATCGTTATGATTGTTGTCGTTGCATTCACCGTAAACGGTTAAGTCGCACGATTTAACGATGCATTAAAGGGAGTGTGACTAGGATTCGTTTTACACATGATCGTGGTGTATCTGGTGGTACTGATGCTGCTGTTGATGATGATGGCGGTGATGATAATGACTTCGAGAAGATGGTAGTGCCGGTGGTAACGATGGTGACGATGACGACGAAGCTGGTGCGCGATTTTTTTTTAATGGTGTTTTCATTGGAAACAAAGGTATTTAAGTATGCTTATTTTTTTTTAAAGTACAAAACCAATCCTATTACATGCTGAGAAATGGAAAGCGGTTTATGTAACCCATTAATAAGGATAAAACTTAAACAATGCCATGAAGTCGTATTATTATCTTTTCACTATTTTGTATATGAATGTAAAATTAATGGAGTAAAAACGACAGCGACAGAGAGAGGTAGAGAGAGTCACAGACAGACTGAGAGAGAGAGAGAGAGAGAGAGAGAGAGAGAGAGAGAGAGAGAGAGAAGGGAAGAAGGAGAAGTAGAGAAAGAACAATCAGATAACTCTATATTGTAGAAGCATTTCGGTGACCGGAGCAAACAAGAGGCCTCTCTCGGTGTTAATTAGTGTCCTCCAAGTCTCAAACGGTATTGGATGCGACCTTCCGAAGAGTCCCTCCCAGGAGAAGCCATCAGGCACTGAGAGACAGGCTATATATTGCGTATATTGCGTCTAGGACGTCCAGGCTGGCAGCCTTGCCTTTCAAGATTTATGGGAAGTTTGTTCTTTAAAGTGTTCGTGTTTTCGTTTTGAACAGCTAATTGAAATTTACTCGAAATTTTGACTACAGAGAGGGAAAGAGAGAGAGAGAGAGAGAGAGAGAGAGAGAGAGAGAGAGAGAGAGAGAGAGAGAGAGAGAGAGAGAGAGAGAGAGGCTTCAATGACCCAAACCGCACCTCATCTGCAGTTGTAATTATAATTGATCTCCCACGTCTGCTTTAATTGATCTTATTTGGTAAATGATGATTCATCAATTAGATTTGGCAAGCCAATCCCTCACAGTTAAGGATCATACTAAAAATAAATTTTTTAATCAAAACATAAAAATTAGAAATAAAAGACGAAAACTATATCTATATCAATAAATAATTGTCTTTCACACGAGACGCCTAAAAAAAAATTTAAAATAAAAAAACAATTCAAGTTGTTGCTTTTCAGAATACTGGCGCCGATGTAAACTGCTGTTCCCCAACTGTGCAACAAGACCATCTAAAGCTTGTCGTTTGTTTATCAGGCTTGGATCCAAAAGTTCGACACGCATCGTTATATGCTAGCAGGTGGGGAAAAAGTGAGGGAAGGGGGCACAGGTGGATGTGACAAAATAATCCAGCCTTACATAATAGGGCGTAATTAAGTCAGTTAGAGGCTTGCAATTAACGTGTACATCATAACTTACAAAACATCGAGGACAGCACGAATGACTCCGCTCCCTTTTGAGAGATTTTGAGGACGTTCAATAAAATAAGGACAACTAAATACGTTTAATTTGCGTGGCATTTGACTCGCATTGCTCTCTACACACCACACAAAACTGAAAAAGCATTTTATGAGTAGAGTGATGATGAGCAGTTTGAGATAGAGGGGGATAGGAAAACATGCAAAATGTGAGAAAGACAATTAATCAAAAAGGAAGACTCGTAGAAAGTGTAGGATAGCTTGAGAGAGAGAGAGAGAGAGAGAGAGAGAGAGAGAGAGAGAGAGAGAGTCTATCCCATGGGAAGATTCCCAGAAAATGTCGGATAGGTTGAGAGAGATAGGGAGACAGAGCGATATTTAGACAAATAAGACAAGTTGGCGAGCTGACGGCTGATGTCAACAGGAGAAAACTGATTTCCAGAGCAGAAAATAATACAAAGTGAAAAAAAAAAAATAATATATTCCTTTTGTATTACACGTACCATTATTATTGTGATAATCACATCGTCATTTATTTTTTTTTTTTTTGGTATTAGAAGCAAAAATACATTTTATGAAAATTGCGTTTGTTAATTTGTATCATGCTCTGTTTTGTTTTTTTTTTTTTAATTCTTTTATCGTATTTAGCTTTGCCACGATAAATTTACACCGATATGATTTCTGAAAAGGACCCCCTCTCTCTCTCTCTCTCTCTCTCTCTCTCTCTCTCTCTCTCTCTCTCTCTCTCTCTCTCTCTCTCTCTCTCTCTCTCTCTCTCTCTCTCTCTCTCTCTCTCTCTCTCTCTCTCTTTCCCTCCCTCCCTTTCTCTCCAGCCCCTCCTTCACGCGATTTTTTTCACACACGCTATTTCTCACGCGCGACAAGTACTGTACATACACAGTTCCTCAATCACCTGACATCAATCATAGCCGACGATTGTTATCCTTATGACCTCCCCTAGTGACTACATGCAGCTCATGTTTTCATAGCTATTTATTCACACTTTATTTACAACTTATTTATGGCTTCATTCATATTTTGCCCTTGTCACTTTTAATGAAAATCCGGGTTTTAAACACTAAACCTTGAAATGAAAACAATATAACGATCAGTCTTGCGTGTAAAAGAAAAAAATTAAGAAATGTTTGCCGATTTTGCTTGTCCGTGTATACCGTCATTTAAGTCCTAAACAGGGCTGTCTGGTAAGGCAGTGTATGATGAAGAGGAAAACAAGTAACAAACTGTACAAAATAAAATCGTCGCAAAAAAAAAAAATTAATATTTAAATAAAAGTATGAAAAAGTCGGCAACCCTTTTGCTAAAAAAAAGTGCGCATGTTTTCATAATGCTAATAGTGCTGCTGTGACGACAACGACGATGACTAAGGCGACAAATTATTGAGATGACGATATGTTGACATTTAAATGTTAATAGTTGGAACTAGCAAATTATACTTACATCTAAACATCGAAGCTTGCGGTATTGATAAACTAAAAAAGAAAAATTAAAAAGTTAAAAAAAAAACACTTGGTTGTGAGAAGACAACAGGAAAACCTTGATTATCCAAAAAATAAAATCATAGTGATAATCACTTCACTGATCCCAGTCTCAGAGGGCGAGGGGGTCAAGATTAAGACTGGACTGACCACAGATATAGATCTGTCTTATACAGCACAGCTCTGACCTAAAAACCCGAGATTCTCAGGTTTTTGTTTATATTACAGTTATTGTGCAGTTTCCCAAAACTAAGGTGAATAGCATCATAACTATTCAAAAAGAAAAAAAAAAGTGTCCGTTAGATACGCATTAATGAAAATTGAAGTCTTTGAGCAGTTCACGTCCTCTTTAAGTTGGAGGAATCAAATTGTTTAATGAACCTGTGCATTTTTGTGAGACAATCTAATGAGTGGAATTCGAGTGCATACTGCATTATGTGGCAGCGGCTGCCCGAGCGAGAAAAGCACTACACGTCTAAAGAGGTGAAAATTACGAATTCGCAGTCTTACTCCACACACCACACCTTTTCCAAAATCTCGAAGCCGACTTAAATCAGTTGTGGTCATTGCACAGGCATAATATCTTGTCGAAAGAAGACAACAAAATAATCTCTGCTCAGTTTTGTCCAGTTGTGCGCGAGTGCAAGGGGTCAAGGGAATGAGGTCTAGTCATGAAGGCTAAGCCATGCTTGCTCTGGAAAGCAGACGTCCATGAATCGAAATTCCCAAAATGCTTTGCCTAGCAGGTAAGAACAAAGTTCGCGAAGGTGTCACAAATTAGGTGAGCAAATTACCCTATTGCCACACCGCTCGGGCAAGCAATATTGAGTGCATAGGGTTCGGCGTGAGAAATTCTCTATCGTGAAAGAGAGAGAGAGAGAGAGAGAGAGAGAGAGAGAGAGAGAGAGAGAGAGAGAGAGAGAGAGAGAGAGAGAGAGAGAGAGAGAGAGAGAGAGAGAGAGAGAGAGAGAGAGAAGTGTATTTCACCTTCTGAGCGAGTCTTTGATTTCGATGAAGATGAGAATAAAGATAGGCCTCTTGATTTGCATCAGGGATTTACTTGAATCAGGTTAAGGTCACGAGAGTACTGCCTCGGAGTACGATGCTGTGCACCTAATATTAGGCCTACGTCTGAACCTGGCCAGCCAAGGCGGGCAAACTTAGTGCCGCCCTAGAGTCAGGCTGGAGGAACTGTGTTACGTCACAACCAAATTCCCCTGACGCGTGCTGGAGTAACAATCACATGAACCACGCGCAGACGTGAAGTAAATGCAGGCTTAAAAAAAAAAAACCAACGGCATGAACAAACCGCGCTGAGAAAGACTGGGGAGATACTGAATACTGTGACTAAATTTGCTGTTGGGTTTTTGCTTTTTTTTTTGCTCTTGTGAGAACAGTGATGCTAATGGTGTAATTTCTTCTAGTTTGCCTAGCGTCGATTTTGTTGAGTTGATTTTAATTCTTTTTTTTTTTTTTCAAAGGAATAGAATTGCGAACTTAAACCCCATTTCATTAAGCTGCGTGTACAAATAGCACGAATTTCCGCACAACAGTGCCCCTACTGGACTTTTCACGGATATATATAGACTTGTAGTAAGCGTTTAGAAAAGGTCTAAATAGTAAAGTACAGAACTGTCTGGATTTTTTTTTTTTTCATTCTTAAAAACTAACACATCATTTTTTCCCCACTAAAATCACTCTTTTTTCCCCCTCGCGGTTCTTCACACTTCGTCCCAAATTTAGGAAGAGTGAAAATAACAAGGACAAAGCAAATTTTGAAGGGAACGCTTATATCAGATTTGATATAGTTCTCTAAATTGCTCCCTTACATACAAATGCTCTTCTTCGGAAACATATCTTTCCTGTTTATGACCTTTGGTTTGAGGTCGGTATGTGCTGGCGATTATCTTTGCGTGCGCCGAAGTGTATTTGACTGGTGCGCTGTGTGGACATTTAGGATTTTGGCGGTTTTTGCCCGCCAACATCCGTAACAACGCACATTACGTAACACGGTAGGAAACCGTTGACACGGCAAATTGCGGGGGGTAACGTGGGGGCAGTTTTTGCTTGCCTTGTCGCGGCTGAGTCCAGAGCAATGGTTTCAAAGCGTTGCCGGCTAACCAGATATCAAGGAATAGAACTCTGAGGTGGCTGGGGATATCGATTTTAATCTAGATCTAGTAATATACTATCAACTGTCAAATATTACAAAAGAATTATATTAAGACAAAATGTTTGGGTGTGTTCATTAAATGGCACTATCTCCAGCGTTTGCGTATTGAAGAAAAAAAAAAAGGATAATAGCAATTTGAACGGCGGGATGAATAGGTATGAAAACCCGGTATAAAAATAATGTATAAATATATTTAAAATTATACATACAGAGAAATTAACAGAAGGTTATATATGACAATAATTTACAAGATTTAGGCGCAAGTTAGCGGGTTCTTTGTGGGTGATCTGAAAAGAAATCATTATCGTTTTCAAATGACTATTGATTAAAATCGTGGGTGAAAAATCAGGCTCAGTTATAGTTGTAAATAGTTCAGGCGTCTAACAGGTGATTCTACACACATGTTAAATCAAATTGAGCGTTGCATGCAAATGAAATTGAGAAGGCTCTTTGTGAGATTGTGAGATTCAGCTTTTAATGATTCTGTTTAATTAATATATATATATATATATATATATATATATATATATATATATATATATATACCAAAATAATGATCGAATGCGATGTTTGTGACCTTGAGGACCAAGTAACTTTACCTTACCACACCAGGTCTGATTTCTTTTTTTCTATCACTCTGCCCCTCTTACATCACGATTTTTAGAAGCGAACTCGTTTTCCCGCCTCTCGAACGTGTCTGCGTCATCTGCTTTCCCAAACCTGACACAACCTGAGGTAACTCCGACCTACACCTCTCCCCATCTACCCACCCCCTTTTCCTCTAGAATTTTAGGATCGGTATGCATGCAACGAAGGTCTTGTTCTTGTTGAGAGAGAGAGAGAGAGAGAGAGAGAGAGAGAGAGAGAGAGAGAGAGAGAGAGAGAGAGAGAGAGAGAGAGAGAGAGAGAGAGAGAGAGAACAAGGCAGAAATCTCCATACATTGCAGACGTGTAGTGGCGCGAGTGTAAGCGTCTACATTCTTATCGCAACACACGGTAACCGACTGCACCGCAGCTCAACGGCGCGCACAGTACAACACCATGGCAAGACGGATCTCCTTGTTCCGGGTCGCTTGTCCCGACTTCTTGCGTCTGCCCTCCAGATTTTTAGGAGGTCGGCGCTGGTTGATGAAGGCACGACCAAGGATAAGCCAAAGCAAAAGATTATGGCCTAGATCTGCTCCCCATGCCTACCAAATTACTCGATCTTTATTTAGAGTATCATCTTTTTTTCCTTATTTTAAACTAAAAATTTTCGAAACTTTCAGCCTTTCTGTCCCAACCGGCAAATTTTGAAATAGGAGAAATTGAATCAGGCGGCAATGATTTAACAAAACAAAAAAAATGAAAGTATCACTTTTTAACTTTCAATAGTTTTTAGAGTCAGTTGTTTGTTATCTCTTTGATCTGTCAAATTGGGCTGCGAATTCATCATTATACAATGTCGGGGAACGGGGGCGCAATCAGAGAAGGCATTGGTTTTACTTATACTAAGAACGTTTGCAGAAGTCTTCGAATATGAAAGTAAATCAGTAATGGCTATGGATGAATCGGCCGCGGTTCTTTTTTTTTTTTTTTTTTTTTTTTTTTGGGGGGGGGGGGGGGGGGGCTTTCTCTTCTAAATCAACTGTTTTCTTTAATTAAAAAACCGACATGATTAATAAAAAAAAAATTGAATATACTTACCGAACTCCTGAAAATTTTGTTTTGCATTTTTCCGAGAGGGCACAGGAAATTGGTTTATCCACTTCGCTGATCAATGGAATTCGCCTAGCAAATCTGCGTTTTATACCATATTCAGCGTGAAGAATGATAATTGTATTGCTCTGTATTCTTCACACTTCTAATGCAGTCTTAGGTGTACAACAATGCCGAATGCCACGCCCTTCCATTCTATGAAGTTGGCTGTTGCGATCATGTGATGCGCTCGAAATATCGAATTTGAGAATCCACGGAGAAGAAAAGTTTGCCAGCCAGTAAACCAAAGCTGGAATAATGCAGCCCATCCACAGGCATCTTTCTTTTTCACATGGTGCGCACCGGTGCGCCTCTATCATAGGGTAAAATGTGCAGCAGCTGCAAGCATGTGGCGAGGGTTAATGCATACGAGAATCACAGGTGTTTTCCACATGTTCCTTGTTTTAGTTTTGAATGATCCTGCATGAAGATTACTACACATCAGCAATGGCACTCAAAGGAAAAAAAAAACATAAAGCACAAGCTCATTGGGCTTAATTTTAAGTTCTCTACAAGAATAATAAAAAAAAATTTAGAGAAGATTATGATCAACAGTATAATTAGTTATGCTATTTCTTCGGAATCCAGGTAAATTTTTTAGATATT
This sequence comes from Elysia crispata, assembly GCA_033675545.1. NCBI lineage: Eukaryota > Metazoa > Mollusca > Gastropoda > Plakobranchidae > Elysia > Elysia crispata. Next base: position 394,414 of record JAWDGP010004149.1, on the reverse strand, counting down.
TTGCTGTAAAAATTGGGTAATTTCGTGCTATGTGCCTACCTGATATTCAATCCGCACACAGCGCTACATTTGACAAATGATCATCTAATAGTCCATGGGATTGATTTGCAGTGACAAAAACTTTACATGATTATAAACGCGATCGGTATACGGCGCCTTTGATTAGACATTGGCGTGCCGAGTTTCCATAACCAATGTGACTTTTTTCTAAATAAAGTAAGGTTATTTAGTAATCAGTGAAAAAAAAAAAAAGAATAGAATCTATATCTCAAAACAGTAGTTATTTAAATGGAGCCTTGAATAAAAGCTAACGTCAGAGAATCCAATAAGTTTGAAAACAAAGATTACAAAAATAGTCTTGGGCTAATACTTTCTCTGGGAATAGTTAGAGAGCTTTCACAGGTTATTTAAGCCGGTGTGAAATTTCTTCTTTTGTAGCTTAGGTTGCATCTTTCTTAAGAAAAGAGAAGGAAGAAAAGAAGACAAACCGCGTGTGCCGTCTCGATTGTTGCACTTGACGCATTTAAGGAAGGAAAAAAAAAGTCCCCGAGTCCTGACCCATTCTGGCAGCAGCCAGACACGAATCTAGGTCAGCCGGCTTGTCAGACGCGTGGGTCTGCCAAGGTCTGAGATAGGCCTATATGACGTGACAGGCAGCCGACGCGGTACCATACTGCACAGATATATAGATCAGAGGATCTCACACTGCGCCGAGATGTACACTCTCAAAGCAATGATAGTGCACGGATTTACGGGGCACTCAACTACCGGGTTTCATGGGTTATGGTTTCTCATCTATTTATTAAAAGTAGATACCATATTGTGGCTATCTGTTGCTGTTTCACAAGACAAAAGTTACTGTACTGTGGTAATACTCTTTTTCTCCCCCCCCCCCCCCCAAGGTCCTCACTTCACTTAAGGAATTATTAGGTCTATATGACGCTGTTGTTAAGGTTAAAAAAAAAAAAGATAGCTTCATGGTGCTCATTGGAGTGCAGAAACATCTTAAAGTCTAGGCTCATTACAATGTAGTATTATGCTGCCTCTTTTCACTTTATCAGATTTTTTATGACTGAAGTCAGGAATCAGTTAACTTATGATGAAAATGGTCAAGAAGCTGAAACTAATTTCTAGATAAGTCACAATTAAAGCGACAAATTCGATGTAATTTTTGAACTATTATTGTGAGTTATTTGAAATAAATCTTGAACAGTCACTGCCATTGAATCAATTTACTCACCTGCTGTACCTTGAATGCGATCTTTTGAAATAATAAAAATTCTAAACAATATCTAAAACATCTATAAATCTATAACTTTATGACCAGATGATTTGCTCAATCTGCATTAAATTAGATATTTTGTTTCATTATTACAACAGGGAGAACTGGTTCACGTGTTTTTGAGCATTTGCTAAAACCTTTAACAGTTCAAGATCTGGATCTACTTTCCTTAGTATTTAGCTATGTCAAAATTGAACATGTGCACATGTTATGAAATGTAATTGTAGTTTTTATTTCTGTCAAGTTCTGATTATTTGATGACCAAGCGACAGAATAAAACTTGAAGCTGATGCATAAAACTATCAACTTAGAGCTTGTTTCACCCACTGAACACTTCCTGCAGCTAACTCTTGGCTTGGACAGGAATCTAGATATTCTAGATTGTACAAAAGGACAAGAACTTTGAACCAAGATATTGAGATGGGAAATTTCTAAAAGCCCCTCCCACTGCATTTTTGTTCTCATTGGTGGGATGAAGGGGGAGGGGGAACACAGAGGTGAGAGAGAGAGAGAGATGGAGAGAGAGAGACAGGGAGAGACACAGAGAGAGAGAGAGAGTGTGTGTGTTATGTGGATTTCTGCACTCCATTCCTATCAACAATGCTTGATTGTGATTGCTTTCAAATTTCCATATTTATATCCAAATCATCATTCATCTAAAGCTAGGTATTCAATTACTATTTTTTCCTATTTTCATATTTTTCAGACGCTTTTTATTTCTTATTTTGGATCATATAAAGAGTAGATTAAAGTGACAAATTCATAGTACAATTGCCATCATGTAATGCCTAGGTCTCATAATTGTTGTCTGGTTTAGAAAATTCTTAAAAATATGGGAGGCATCAGGTGGTGTCTTGAAAATGTGGATTGATTCAATCCCATTATTTACCATAAACAAATTACTTTTACTATTTTCAAAGACTAGAAACTGCAATGAGCAAGCCCCAAGATAAGAAAAAGTTATAGGCCTAAAAGCTATCTGTGACCAATCAGAACCTCAATAAATTTGAGCAGGTTCAAAGACATAACTAGTAGAACCAAATATTCATGGCGCTACAGGTTACTCAATTGGAATATGTAAAGCCAAGATAAGTCATTTGATAACTTGAGCACAGACAAAGACGATATACCCAAAGCTGTGATTCTTTTCTGGTAAAACATTAGTTTACCAGCCCTGACATGATAATTTACAATCAATATCTTTAGATCTGTCTACATTCATTTCTGATGCTCTGGCTATGACAGCATTTTGTATAAATTAACCTATAAAGTTCTACTAATTATTTGTTTTAGCAATGATGCTGAACTTCTTAAGTGGAAATGAATACTATATTTTTATTAACTTTAGATCTAAATGTAAATATTGACCATCAACATGTAATCTCTAGAAATCTATAACATGTTATGCTCTGATGAATCGACACAGTTGTTTACAAATTGAAAGTAAGTTTCTCAGCCTAGATTTAGAGTCTAGATCTAGGGCCATTTTCAATTTTAGCCCAAAAGATTACAAAGTGGATAATATATGAAGTAAAAACCCATAGGCACCTTGGTCCAGGATCAAATGAAGCCTTGATATTTATGTAAATATAAAACTATATCTAGATCTAGTCTACTTTAGACGGACGGTTTAGTCTTGGGATCTTCTTGTGTGAGGTTAAGCTTAGCAAAATCAAGATATTTACAATCTATATCTATATTAGATATTTATCTCTAATTGTATGCAAACATTGGATCATTGATCTTCACTGGCACACATTTAAAAAAAGCTAAGATTCATAGCAATATCTAGAGATCAAGTCTATATAAAAAGGAAAAAATGTGATTAAATTGTTAAACAACAATCTATCCAGGTTAGCAGATGGACTAGGTTAGATAGCATATTGATTTACAATCTGATCTAGACTATTGTTCAAATTAGCAATAATTAAAACTAGATCTAGATCTAAATCTAAATCTCGGACTAGAATATAGAATCTAGATTCTAGATCTAGATTTGGGCCTTGATCTAGAAATTAAATCTATATCTAGCAAGCTAAACATCTTGATCTAGTTATTATGTAGATCTAGAAATCTGTGTCACTGTTTCAAACCGAATGATTAGGTTACAAAGTAGATAAAATTATAGATTGATCTAGATATAACTATTCTATTGAAAGATTACTAGAGCAAGCTAGATTAGATTAGATCGAGAGGCTAGACCTCTAGAGCTTAGACATTTATATTTAGATTTGATCCATGTCCAGAATCCACATATAATTCATTATATTATGACCAACCACTTAGATCTTGATCGTTAACTTAATAAGACAAATTTCCCGAAAAGATAAGAAAATTTAAAGAAAAATTGACAACATCAGAGGAAAATTATCTCTACCACAATTTGAAAAGGTCAGCGGTTTTAACTGAAGCGGCCAACTTTTTAAAAAGTCAGAACCAAAGAAATTTTGTGAAACGAAGTAAAATGAACAGGGTTAGGTCAGTAAACAACACCCCTCACAAAAATAATAGTAAGGTTACTGAATCCAGATTAGCCAATAGAGTCAGCAGTCGGGCTTTGATCAACTGGCAAGGCGAAGCCAGTCTAGCCTAGTGTAGTATCGTCTGCTCTAAAGTTTGTTAGCTCCACCCAGCAGACCACACGATCGACGAGACAGCCTACCGAATCTACATCACTCTCAATCTGTAGGTTAAGCTTTTTGTGTAGTAAATCTTCACTTAGTCTGGCCTGTTAGCGCAATCTGATGCCTGATCTGCGAAACACTAGCTAAAAACAAGATGTTGATTCTGAGACACAGTCTAGATTTAGGTAAAAGAATCAACAATAACGTTTTTAACTAGATAACTTAAGAATTCAAGAGAGGCAACTTCATTTAATTTTTAAAACATAAAAGACAAAAGCCTATGTGCATGTCCGTTACTTATCCTCAAATCCGACATATGATCGAAAATATGATAAAACTGTTTAAAGAAATTTGCAGTAAACCATCACTAATTCACACAAAATGAAAACTCCAAACGATAGAATGAACTGAAATATGGCATCTTTTCCTCAGCAGAAAAAAAAAAATTTAAAAAAAACCCACTTTTTAGCATAATGTAGTTTTCTGCCCTCCCCCGCCACACAAATCACCACTTTCCTAGACTCCTCCTGTTCACTTGTGAGCCTCGCACCATCCCTCCCTCCACCCCCAAACCGACTCGAGTCTTGAGTCTGTCACCACAAGTCTGCGTCTGCTCTGGTCCTCCCCGCCCGCACCGCCCCGCACCGCCCCACCCACGGACCGATTCCTCTTGCGTTGAGTTGCCTAGGTAGGCTTGTGTAATCGCTAGTCCACTCTGTCTGTGCGTCTCTCTCTTCTGTGTTCTCTCGTTTGCTTGCCACGGATAACGCCAAAGTTCGACCTCAGCGAAAAAAAAAAGAAAAGGAAAACAGAAAGTACCTTCCCTCCCCTCCCCAGCCACCAATTTTTCTAACTCAGCTTTTCCTGGATGGAAGCAAATTTTACCTATCCCCACAGCCAATTAACGAATTAACTCTCTCTCTCTCTCTCTCTCTCTCTCTCTCTCTCTCTCTCTCTCTCTCTCTCTCTCTCTCTCTCTCTCTCTCTCTCTCTCTCTCTCTCTCTCTCTCTCTCTCTCTCTCTCCCTCCCTCTTTCTCTCTCACTCTCTTTATCTCTCTCGCTGTCTTCCACTCTCTCTTTCTCTCTACCTCTCCCTCTCTATCTCTCCCTGTCTTTCTATCTCTTTCTCTCTATCTCTCTCCTTGTCTTTCTCTCTCTCTCTCTCTTAAAATCTCAGAATAAACATGTCTCTTCATCAATCCTGCAGTTCCTGAGGCATATCTTTTTTGTTTTAATTTTCCTTCCTGTTTCTACATATCTTCCTCTGTCTTCTAATCCTCTTCTAAAAATACACATTATTTGATGTAGATATTAATACAATTATGTTTTTCTCTCTGTTTGTCGATTCCTTTCAACATTGTGCGAACATCATTCAATCTTTCACATATCTTTGTAAAACTAATAATAATGCACACCAATGCTATATTAATCTCACGCTTTAACTTCTGGTTTCACATCATTTTTTTTTTTTCTAATTCACTTTTTTTTTCCTTATAAGAGAAAATAGATACTGGAAGAAACATGAAGACCAATTCCATAAAAAACATCATGTTCGTAACTGGACCTAGCTTCGCTGTGGCTCATTTTAAGATCGCTCAAATACTGTCAAAAGATATTACTCATACAGTTATATTCGATTTTTTTTTCTATTTTTTAAACAACTTTGAACCAAAGAAGATCTTTAAAGTTTCTGTTCAAGTTTCTTTTCTTTTTTTAATAGAATACGCACGCCAGCTATCAAAAGACACACCATATAAAAGTCAGACGTAATAATGGAGGCAGGGAAACAAAACTAAAGAAAAAAAAAAGAAAGAAAAAAAAAGTGTATCCTTGGAGCATTGTGAGAAAAGATAAGATCTAGTGATGGTCAAGTTTGAATAGACACCCAAGATTGGCAGAAGCTGGACGATATAAACAAACATTTACAACGGAAAAATAGTATGAAGAAGAAGAAGAAGAAGAAGAAGAAGAAGAAGAAGAAGAAGAAGAAGAAGAAGAAGAAGAAGAAGAAGAAGAAGAAGAAGAAGAAGAAGAAGAAGAAGAAGAAGAAGAAGAAGAAGAAGAAGAAGAAGAAGAAGAAGAAGAAGAAGAAGAAGAAGAAGAAGAAGAAGAAGAAGAAGAAGAAGAAGAAGAAGAAGAAAAAAAAAAACAAGAAGAGAAAGAGGAAGAAGAGGAGAAGAACAAAAAGACAAAGGTGAAGGAGTTCAGAACAAAGGGCAAATGCAGGTGGAAAAATCAGACAATCTGGAATGGCAGACCCACAGATTAGCAGACAGAGAAGCAGCTAATCAGGTTCCCAGAAAGACAAAGTTGTCTGAAATGACTGGAAAGCTGTAAGATCAATGATAGAGAGAGCAGGAGAGGATGAGTGCTGATCGCGCCATACTGACAGACGCAATGTTGAGCAAACACACCTTGTCGATCAGTTTCACATTTTTGATATGTCAATGGTGTTAATCATCTTTGCATCTTTTGCTCTTCATCTATGTAAGATATTTATTTTTTTATTTTTTTTGTGCCTGCACTCATTCGATTTTCGACTCACTCTGTCTCTCTCTCTCTCTCTCTCTCTCTCTCTCTCTCTCTCTCTCTCTCTCTCTCTCTCTCTCTCTCTCTCTCTCTCTCTCTCTCTCTCTCTCTCTCTCTCTCTCTCTCTCTCTCTCTCTCTCGCACTCTCTCTCTGTCTCTCTCTCCCTCCCCCTCCTCTCTCTCTCTCTCCCCCTCTCTCTCAATCTCTCTCTTTCCCTCTCGCCCCCAGGCCCATACGGTCCAGGGCCACTGCTAAGCTCTCTTAGTTTGAACAGTATTTTGCTATGACACAAACTTGAAGACTGAGGCCATTCCTTGCATCCTTCCCATTTTCTCACTCCGATGATTCCCAATTCTAAAACACACACTACCTTAGCCTTGAAAGTGAATTGAGAGAGAGAGAGAGAGAGAGAGAGAGAGAGAGAGAGAGAGAGAGAGAGAGAGAGAGAGAGAGAGAGAGAGAGAGAGAGAGAGAGACCAAAAAAGAAATTAGATCAGACACGTCAGTTTTTCAAGTATCTATCTTTAGGATAAATCGAATTACTCATTTTTGTTAAGTTGCATTTTTTTTTTCTTTTTTGATTCTGCCGAATACTTCACCGAAATCGATGCGCCAAAACTGGACAAGCTGTTGGCACATTCCTTGACCACGGTCCAACTTGACCGCCAGGTACCTGAGAGCAAAGAGGTCGTCTATACTGACCCCTCGAGATCAAGATCTTAACTGCAGGATTGGACCAGGCTATGGACTATCGACCAAGTCTAACTTCGGTGGTCAGGCCAAGCACTAAGTGTTGCGGTCTACATGCCTACTGCAAACTCTGTGATCTGTGGTCAAAATCAGTGAGACCCCTACAGTCTAGACTGTCAGTGTTACTGTAACATCAATACGGTCTTTGCGGCAGACCAGCACAACACAGGTCAAGCATAGGCGAAAACCGAATGGACCTTGGTGTGGCGGAAAAATGGGGGAAAAATCCGCAGCGGTTATGTCGTCACCGGGCTTGACAAGAGTCCAGGCAAAGTGACCCAGGCTGACCTCTAGTCGAGGTCGCGAGGTCAGGTCGGCAGGGCGCCTGCGGCCCGTTACCCCACCTAGCCTACCGATTACCGCACGCCGTCCAGCGAGACTGGCCTAGCCTGACCTGAACCCAGCTTCGGCGGGAACCAATGGTGGCCTCGCGCAGTAGGGGTAACAGCTCTGCTTGGACTCGTCGGGTCAGGTAGGCCTCGACTTGACCTATGGGCGAGTCCACCCCGGCGAAGAGTCGGCATAATAGGGGTGTACAGGTATGTGGCGGATAAATCACGCGCAAGGTTTGTTTGATGACGACACAACAATTCAGAAAGAAAACAAGGCAGCTATTTCCCTTTCAGCTTTCTTTTTTTTCTTTTTTTTTTTTTTTTGCCCATTCAGTTTTCTCCACGGTTTTTTAAAGCTTAAAAATGAACGTTTGCTTTAGACTCAAAAAAAAAAAAAAAAAGAAAACGTATAACAGTAAACTGTAGAAGCAATATGAAGTGTTTGAGGATGTACGAACACAATTTAGCAAATCTGGTTGTAGATCTTATAACTTAGATCCTTCATGGATGAGTGGAGAATAACCAGCTTATTACAGAAACAACTAGGCACAGTAGGCAGCGCGTGTTCAAAGAAAAATAAGGTCCTGGGTTTGATGGCTGACTTGATCTGAAGGTGAGGTCGGATTTAACTAACCAGCCATCCGGAATTCCGCTGTCTCCGAATAAAATTAATTCTTAGGGGAGGTGACGCTAATAATGATAATAATAATAATAATAATAATAATAATAATAATAATAATAATAATAATAATAATAATAATAATAATAATAATAATAATAATAATAATAATAATAATAATAATAATAATAATAACAACAACAACAACAACAACAACAACAACAACAACAACAACAACAACAACAACAACAACAACAACAACAACAACAACAACAACAACAACAATAATAATAATAACAACAACAACAACAGACAACAACAACAACAACAATAACAATAACAATAACAATAACAACAACAATAACAATGTCAATAACAACAATAACAATAATAATAATAATAATAATAATAATAATAATAATAATAATAATAATAATAATAATAATAATAATAATAATAATAATAATAATAATAATAATAATAATAATAATAATAATAATAATAATAATAATAATCAGCATCATCATCATCATCATCATCATCATTCCGTAGTATTTCTACATATAGCTACTTTTACACCCCCTACATATTTTTGTCAGTTTGTTTCACACCGGACTGCAAAACACCATGAACAATTTTTTAAATGGTGTATTTTTTTTTCAAAATAAGTTGCCTTTAAAATCTTTGGGAGTGAAATGAGGTTTGATCAAGAGATAATCTACAGAGAGATATGAAAAGTATTGGTCAAACAATTCAACGTTAATTCCGTTTATTTCAGAGGCTCATATTGGGAAATTGACAACACCGAGAAAGAGTTCATGGCAGTTAGGTTATGACAAGAAAAAGACAGACTTGCGGTTGTAAAGTAAGAGAAGGGGCGGACAGATAGAATGGGTTTGGAACCGTCTTTACTCCTGAGACGGAGAAAAGCGAAGATGAGGAAGAGGATGATAATGATCAGGAGGAGGAAGGTGGTGATGATGGCATTGAGAACAGTAATGAGAAGGAGGATAAAGACGGTGGTAATAAACGTCAGCGATGATAACGATGATGGCGATGATAATGGTGATGGTGATGATGATGGTAGTAGTATGGTCGTGGTGATGACGATGATGTCATAAAGATGATCATGATGATGATGTGTTGATACTGATGTGATAAAGATGATCATGAAGATGGTGGGGATGATGATGATGATGGTGATCATGGTGATCATAATAGTGATCATGATGATGGTGGTAATCGTGGTTATAACGACGATGTGATAAAGATGATTATAATGATGATGGTGATGATGGTGATGTTGACTGAGATGATGATGATGATGATGATGATGATGATGATGATGATGATGATGATGATGATGATGATGATGATGATGATGATGATGATGATGTTGACTGTGATGATGATGATGATGATGATGATGATGATGATGATGATAATGATGATGATGTTGATTGTGATGATGATGATAATGGTGATGGTGGCGATGATCGTGGTGATGACGATGATGTGAAAAAGATGATGATGATGGTGATAGTGATGATTATAATAATGATGGTGATGGTGATGAAGATGATTATTTAAAAGGCTATGGGTAGCAGTTTCATCGTTGGAACGGGCGCAGTATTCTGCTTCTAGGAGACTCTTTTCACTAAATAGGACCCTTATAAAACTTTACATCTGAGAGAAAGAGACTGAGAGAGAGAGAAAGAGAGACAGACAGACAGACAGACAGAGAAAGGGGAAGGGCAGGTAGGAGAAAGATGAAGGTGTGATGAGAAAGAGAGAGAATTGGAAAGAGAGGGAAGAGTTAGAAAAGAAAAAGAGACTGAGAGAAAGAGAGAGAGAGAGAGAGAGAGAGAGAGAGAGAGAGAGAGAGAGAGAGAGAGACAGACAGACAGACAGACAAACAGACAGACAGACAGACAGACAGACAGACAGACAGACAGACATAACATCGGGAGAGATATTAGCCGATTCAGCCATTAAAAACTGGAAGCAGGCTGAAAGAATGAATCGCGTTCGTTTTACTCATTTGTTGTTTTTTTTTTTTTCTGTGTTTTTTTTTTTAGTATGGTAAACCAAATCTAACTGCTTTGATATGAATATCTCTTTGACTCACCGAGAAGATTTTGCTCTCATTGTGATATTGCTAGCTGTCTTCATCTTGATAATGAGGAATCACCTGTGAATGGAAAAAAAAAAAAACATCATTTAGAACAATGAGCAGTTTAACGATATATCTATGAGACAATCAACTAACCAGAGACTGCAACAACTTCAGTGCCGTGATATGAGAGAGAGAGAGAGAGAGAGAGAGAGAGAGAGAGAGAGAGAGAGAGAGAGAGAGGTAGAAAGAGTGGGGAGAGATAGACTGAGAAAGAGGAAAGAGAATGGGTGGAATAGAGATAGAGATAGACAAGGAGTGAGAGAGAGATAGAAAGAGAGAGGGAGAGAGATAGACTGAGAAAGAGGAAAGAGAATGAGTGGAATAGAGATAGAGAAGGAGTGAGAGAGAGATGGAAAGAGAGAGGGAGAGAGATAGACTGAGACAGAGGAAAGGAGAAAGGGTGGAATAGAGATAAAGAGGAGAGAGAGATAGAGAGAGAGAAGGAGTGAGAGAGAGATAGAAAGAGAAGGGGAGAGAGATAGAGAGAGAGAAGGAATGAGAGAGAGATAGAAAGAGAGGGGGAGAGAGATACAGAGAGAGATAGAAAGAGAGTGGAAGAGAGAAAGAGAGAGATAAAGAGAGGGATAGATGGAGAAAGAGGAAAGAATGTCTAAGTAAAACTGCTTAATCTACTAAACTTCATGAAATGGGATTCAAATAATTAGTAACCTCATTATATGATGTACGTTAGTTTGCTGGAGTGGTAATGAATGGAACCAGTAAGTGAACATATATATTTGAATGATAAGAAATTGGGTGTAACGGCTTTAAGAAATGTAAATTCCGCTAAATAGAACGAGAGCTTGAAATACCCGTAAGTTCAACTTATCAGAGCTCAGTAAATTTTCTTTTCATGCTATGCCAGGTTCCTTGTCTACATAATGCAACAATTTGTTTCTGAAACTACTTTAAGCAGGATGTGGCCAAGCATTCGCGATAAACGAATTTAAAATCATTTAAAACGCACCACAGAAAGAGAGTACTTTGACTCAATTTTTTCCCTCCTAACAAACGTTCACACGGGACTGATACCCATTTTTTGGACCCCCCCTCCCCAAGTCAGCCCAAATCAATACTGGTTGAGATAAATATACCAAGTAGTCTGCAGCCTTGATTAAACACGCCACCAGCCGCGACGCCATAATTCTGAGTGGAGCTGACGAAGAACACAGCCATAATTCGGGATGATCTAACGGCTTTTCGTTTCTCTCAGACAAGAGCTATCCCGTCTATGGTTCTCAAGTTATGGACAATTTTTGTACCCCAAGGAATCAGGACACTATCAGATCGAGACTTACGCCACTGCTACACACCCCCACCCTCGACCCCGCCCCCCGCCAATTCTTGAGTTGTATGTTCTTTCTCTTCCCAACCCAATGCTTTGTGTAACATTACTTTCTTTAATCAGCAGCTTATTTCATGATTTTATAAATATTTTGATAAAGACCATGAGGTTCCGTGGTCTCAAGGTATCCATCTATTTCTCGGATTATGATTCCTCAATATGCGAATCCTGGCAGAATCGTGGGCGACGTCGAGTTCGGAGGGAAGTGTTTACTTCTACAGAAGAAAAAATTATGTGCTTAGCAATGTGTTAAGGAATGTAATACTCGATTCTTATGTGTACTCATGAAAAGAGAGAAAAAGAGAGAGAGAGAGAGAGAGAGAGAGAGAGAGAGAGAGAGAGAGAGAGAGAGAGAGAGAGAGAGAGAGAGAGAGAGAGAGAGAGAGAGAGAGAGAGAGAGAGAGAGAGAGAAAGAGAGAGAGAGAGAGAGAGAGAGAGAGAGAAAGAGAGAGAAAGAGAAAGAAAGAGAGAGAAAGAAAGAGAGAGAGAGAGAGAGAGAGAGAGAGAGAGAGAGAAAGAAAGAGAGAAAAAGAGAGAGAGAGAGAGAGAGAGAGAGAGAGAGAGAGAAAGAGAGAAAGAAAGAGAGAAAAAGAGAGAGCAAGAGAGAGAAAGAGAGAGAGAGAGAGAGAGAGAGAGAGAGAGAGAGAGAGAGAGAGAGAGAGAGAGAGAGAGAGAGAGAGAGAGAGAGAGAGAGATTGGTAACAGTGACCTCTAGGCGATCCTGATTTAAGTGATTCTATCCATAATTATTCAGCATTGTTCTCCTTTGTTTTAGCCTGACGCTGAGAGCAAAATAAGGCAAGACTCTTGGTTTGGTAAAAGCTATGGGTTTTTTTTTTTTTGAGAACTCTGGTTCTGAGCCAGCCGCAACGCCATTCTATCAGTTTTCAGCTTACTGTTTAAAAAGAAGTGAGGGAAAAATGAAGAGGAGGAGTCGGATATTAAATCATTTATTTACAAAGTGCGTACAAAGAATAGTCAAACAAGAATAGAACTGAAACATGTTTTGGTTTTTTTTTTTTAAAAAAAAAAGATGCATAAATGCACCTAAGGTAAATCTAATTTCATTTTTTGGCAGTAAAATTCAGAGCATGTTTACAATATGATGGCCATTCAAAAAAAAAAAAAAAAAGAGAGCCATTCTCATTGATTGTGCAGCATCAAGAATGTTTCGCTATTTATGGTATGCAGGTTCGATGCCAACCTTAGTAGTAATGTGGTAATTGCCATAGGAAAATCAATTCGCCCACTTTTTTCTTTGGTCCACTCGTCTGAAAAATGGGTACCCGCATATAGACAATGCGCACAGAGTTTAAAATGTGAGTTAATGGCGTATATCAAAGGTATTGATATACTCAGCAAAAAGTTCGAGTTTGCCCTGTCGTTGGTAATGTTGTAAATTTCATGCGTGTGTTATATTAAAAAATAATCCTCAACTCATTCCAGTCATCAGGAGAAAGCAAGTATAATTATATATTTTAACCAAGGGTGCGTTTATCCGGCCTGCCTTTAGGCGGACTCGCCAAAGATGTAACAGGAGAAAGACAAGATTCCAGCCAAGCAAAATCTATGTGTCTAGACAGGATCTGAGGTACAACACGACACTTACACACATAAGAAAAGATTCCCAACAAAACAAAACAACGGGAAGCGTACTTTTTTATTTATTTCTTTTTTAAAGGAAAAAAAAAGGTATCGGACATTTTTATCTATTTATTTATTTATTTATTTATATTTGTTACAGTCAGATGTGCATTTTACTTTCAAAACGCTTGATCTTTGCGTAATAGTAAATCTGTCTGAGGTTTTTTGTTTTTTTTTTAAAACTTTTCCCTATGTCTATACAACTATGCTGAAACATTCCTCGGTAGCTTTTCCTGTCAGAATAGTTTTGTTTCCTTCTTTCTCCTTCACCTGTTTACACGGCCAGGCTCCTTCGTTACAGTGACCAAAATATGACGCTGAAAATATGTACTTGGAATATAATTTCATTTTTCCTTTTTTTTTTTTTTTTGTTAATTAGTTAAAATTACCTTGGCTCATTCGATCTTCTTCAATATCATGTAGACGGTAAGCATAAAGAGTATCTCCAAACTCTCTGTGTTTGCGCTGTTTTTCTCTTCTCGTCATACGATCACTTGGAAACCAACTTCTCATGTCTATACAGATATACCTCAGATTACGACTGTTGGCAAAGCGAGACACTCTCTTTGTCAAATAGCGAATCACCGCTAAGTTATGATGGTTTAAGAATTCTTTATCACCTTTTACATCTTTCAAGTTTTCCCTAAAATCGTATGGGTCGATTACAGGATGCAACAATTATGATGTTCCCTAGAAGGGACTCGATGACGAAGTCATTTTTTGATTCTTGTAACCTTGTGTTTTACGTCCTAAGATGCCAGACCATTATACGGTGACGGATGGTTTAAGTCGAAGCAAGTTCATCTATTTCTATATCGCCGTTCACATCCTAATGCTCCGACTTGGACGCCTCGGCTGCCTCTCGGATGTTCACTGATAGTCTCCTTCACCGTGTTCTATCTTCTGCTATTGACCTCGGATGGTCTTGGTTTGGAGTTTAAGCTCGCCTGGTGGTATACGAGTGGTTATACAGCATCCGAATCCGCCAAGCCATAGTCCAGATAGGTATCGAACTCGAAATTTTGTCAAAGTTACTTCAAAGCACTGCCAACTGGGTTAATATCCAGCTCCCGTTGGTTTTCCAAGAATGAAATTGCATATCTCCTCGGCA
>JAWDGP010004149.1:332500-375000 GCA_033675545.1 Elysia crispata | reverse complement strand
GGAGATCTGTTCCAAAATCAGTCGACCCACCAACAGACTCGGATGTAAGCCCCTAAAACCTTGCAAATCTCTAACCTCGTGTTTTACCCCATACCATCCATTTATTATTATTGTTGTTTGGTTTTGTTTTAAGCTTTTATTATTATTTTTTTAAAGCTAGGTGGGGTGGGTGTCCATTTTAGCGAAAGGGAGAGAGTGTTTCCGGGAAGACCAATTATATGCATGTTTGTTTTTTTAAGGAGGGTTTCCAAAGAAAATTTTCGTGGTTTTAGGATATCGCAGAGGATGATAGACGAAAGCAGAGCAGGAGAATCAGTGAATTTTTAAAAAAAAATCGAACCGGAAACAGAGTAGGACAGAAAGGATGACGAGTTGGCGAGCAAAGAATTAAGAGCGATTTTAAAAGGGAGAGAGAGAGAGAGAGAGAGAGAGAGAGAGAGAGAGAGAGAGAGAGAGAGAGAGAGAGAGAGAGAGAGAGAGAGAACAATTTGGAAGAGATAAATAGAGGAAAAGAGAGAGAGAGAGAGAGAGAGAGAGAGAGAGAGAGAGAGAGAGAGAGAGAGAGAGAGAGAGAGAGAGAGAGAGAGGCAGAGAAAAAAGGTCAGTAGCGGGTGTGAATACTCCTAATTATCAGTTCATTCGAATACAAGTATAGACTAAAGACAATGAGCTTCCCTTGATCTATCAATCTCTCCTACTCTATTGCCCTCTTCCGCCCGACCTCTCTCTTCAAGTTAAGAAAAAGTGAAACTAGGTGTACTTAGTAGAATTTTCCTATGACAGGAATAATGATTAAAGTAGAGAGAAAATTAATGAATGATGTCGATGATGAATTCGGTGAGGATGATCGTGACGATAGAGGCAGAAAGGGTAGAGAGGCTGCTGACGACGACGACGCCAATGATCGTGAAGATAATCATAATGTGGACGAGAAGGAGGGATGGAGTGGTAGGTTACAATAACAAAGTTCATGATCATGAATAATCATAAGGATGAAATTTATAGAGTGGTGATGATGATGATGATGACGATGACGACGAAGATGATGTTGATGATGACGACGACGATGAAGATGATGGTGATGATGATGATGGTGATGACGACAACGATTAACATGAGGATGATGTTGAGGATGACGACGATGATGGTGATGATGATGATGATGATGATGATGACGACGACGATGAAGATGATGATGAAAATGATGATGATGACGACGACGACGACGACGATGAAGATGATGATGATGAGTTTGAATTGGACAAGACAGAAAATTAGTAAGATAAGGAGAAGTTTAGAGAAGATAAGTAAGGAAAAAAATGACAGGGGACTAAGAAATGGGGACAAAATCAGCTCCCAGTCTTTGTGCCTTTGCTATTCATATTATCTTTGGGTCAAAAATTGCGTTAAATGTAAAGCTTCACTCAAAACTGGGGTCTTCATGAACCGACCCAAATCAAAGACTATAACTAGAGGCAGTAGGAAGGAACTTCATCATGAAATGAATTACATTTCGCTAACGAAATAACCCCTATCCAAAGACAACTACAATAAAATAAAATGTTGCTCAGTCGAAATCGCTTTGAAATCGTAAAAAGGGTCTTAAATTGAGACGGTATAAACAAATAATCATAGTGAGATACAAGTGCATAGAGAGCTATATAGATAGGCACTTAGATAACTTCATAGACAGAACGATAGGAAAAAAGAAAGAAAGAAAGAAAGATAGATAGATAGATAGATAGATAGATAGATAGATAGATAGATAGATAGATAGATAGAAAGATAGATAGATAGATAGATAGATAGATAGATAGATAGATAGATTAATAAATAGATGGATCGATACACAGATAGACAGACAAATAGCCCTCAATCCTTTCTCCGTCCGGCAAGGCTACCATAATTCCACCTCACGTCTGCTCCCCTGACACTCGGCACAACACACAGACTTACCAATCGGGGAAAGTAAACAACAAACACACAGCCCCATCTAAGGAATTTGTTTACAGATTCAGAAGTGGGCGATAGTCGAGAGTGCTGTCTAGATCCAGCAAAGTCGGCACACGACAAGCAACACAGTTACCAGATTGGATATTGATTCAGACAGTGGGTGGCTATAATTTATTGTGCCCTAAGCAGCCGTCAGAAGATCTTTTCTATGGTTGTCTTTATTGGCAATGTTTGGTATTAATAATTCGATTACAGTACTACAGATGATGTAAATGATATTGATGAGGATGTTAATGATGAAAGTGATGATGATGATGATGATGATGATGATGATGATGATGATGATGATGATGATGATGATGATGATGATGATGATAATGAGGAGGAGGAGGATGAAAACTCTTGTATGAATCACGTCATCTTGTCATTTCTCTTTTAAACTAGCGGCAAAAGCGTAAAATATTTTCTTCGAAAATACTAATGCAGCGACAATGTTAATAAACTGTGGTTGAATTCAGTCGGAACAAGACGATTAAAACAAATTGAATTTGAAACGTAGATGATAAAAATCTCGATCTTTAGAATCCCTTAGAATAAATTCGACTGTTTTAAAATTATATAGCCAATCACATGTACTTTTATTATCCCCAAAAAAGTTTAAGACTGTATAAGAATACAAATAGTGCTGTTTGCGTTACCCAAAGAACTTCGTCTATGTAATTGTCTAAGTTTTCCTAATTAAAAAAAAAAGTATTTAGAGTGGTTGCAGGCTTACTTGATAAATCCTCCAGGCTTCCGTTAGAGATGGTAGAGAGATCTCAGCTCACCGGATAATAATTTACTGTATTTAAACTTCCTGGAAAATAAAAAAATAAAATAAACGTAATTATCTGTATAGAATGGCTGGATACACGCCTGGCCGTTTGTCAAGTTTTAGAGTCGAATGCAGCCCATAAGTAATTAAAAACTGACCTTTCATGAGCCACCATCAGATTTAAAAAAAAAAAAGACAACAAACAAAAACAACAATTAACAAAATCCAAACTGAATATTATTATTATTATTATTATTATTATTATTATTATTATTATTATTATTATTATTATTATTATTATTATTATTACTATGATTGTTGTTGTTGTTGTTGTTGTTGTTGTTGTTGTTATTATTATTATTTTTCTCTTTTTTTTTTTTTTTTTAACACCCGGTACTCTGTGTATTTTTATCTCACTGACGTTGATTAGAAAAACAAACAAACAACAAAATATTATAAATAGCGTAGAATATTATAAGTTGCCGGTACTGATCTACCCCATCAACCCCATCAAATGATGATAGATATGAGCGAATCGACTGGACCAGATCTACGTTTCCTCTTTGTCTCCTCTTTTCCATAGGCTATGGGATCTTTCTTTATTCCTCCATCTCTTTTTTCTTCTTCTTTTCTTCTCCTGCTTCATCTTCTTCATCATCTTTATCATTTGTTGCTCCAGAAGTATCAACTGAATCCTTAACTTATTAATAAATTAATATGTACATTTTATGTTTTGTTTTGGAAACATATCCAAAAGTCTCAATCCAGTTTGTATTTTTGAAGTAATAGAAAGTTTGAACTTCCGGTTAGAACTCTAGGCTCTTGGCGTCCATCGTCTGGTGCTCTTGGGCTTTTGCTTCTTTGCATCATTGGCATTCATTTCGAACTATGGGCTCATTTTTATATAGAGTCTAGATTCTAGACGTCTGAAAAAAAAACCTTGTCCATTTCCCTCCATTTTTTTGTGTTTTGTTTCGGAAACGCTTCAAGGAATCAAGATAGATTTATAGGCAACTGATATTCTAGATTCTAAATCTGGATCTAGAAATCGAGATTAGATCTAGATTCTATTAGCAGTCTAGTCTCCTGAATAATTTTGGTCTCCTAAAAGGTCTACTGTGGCCCTTAGGAAGTCTTTCTCAGAATGAGAAATAAACAAAACTTTTTTTTGGAGATGTGGCCGTATAAATTATTGGTCAAGATCTAGATCTAGATCTAGTTCACTACCAGGTACATTGCAAAAGGCATTTAGGCCTTGTTTAAATACAGCTAGATTTTAGAATAGATACGGATTTCATTTGTCTTCAATTTTACTAGATGTCTAGATCATTTCATGGAATTGGAAAGACTACTTCCTTAGGTAATACTGCAGTGCTGCGGTCCCGGTTGGATGTAAACAAATCAGGCCTCAAATAGCCAGATTGTGACTGCTTATTAAAAACAGCCAAAACAAGTTCAATACTTTGTACAGAAATGCCTCTACTGACGAACTTGCCCTTAGATTTTTGCAAGATAATAATTTGATTAGATCAGTGCCTTTATTTTAACATGCAATGAAAATCTGACCAGTTTATTGTATCCACCATGGCCGCACTGTCAACATAGAAAGTTCTGGGATTGCAACACTGTGGTATTACCCTTCCTTGAGTCTCTAATTCACTTCAAACATGAATTAAAGGCAGGGGTCTAACCTGCTCTGTTTTTTCTTTGGAAGTCCAGGAAGATCTTACGAATAGTTCAGTGCCTCGAGATCATACTAATATAGGGCTTTGTTTGATTGGGCCATAGAAAAAGATTCAGATTGGGCTTGGTTTTTGTATGGAAAAGAAATAAGAAAGAAATTTAACTTGTTAGAAAAGACTATGGTATTGGTCTAACTTAAGCTTTAAAATTGAATTTTTCTAATTGAATTTGATATGCTGAACAGGAATATGAAGGTTTTATTCATCGTAATTAAATAGTTTTCAAGATATAAGCATTTTTGTGTTGCTCTAAAATCCCATTAAACTAGTACAAGTTTCGAAATCATCGAGTAACATTTAATTGTGAAGCCTAATGTGGGTTGGGCCGATGTCTGCAAATTTACCAAAACTACAGTATCATATATATCTACTACACCGATGTACCAAAGTGTTAGTCCAACCTTTTCTTTTAATGATTGTTAAGTTATGACTATCAAAGATCTGAAATGTAAGTCTCCAGGGCATAAGTATCAATTGGGTGTGTACATGTTTACTTTCGACAGTTGATCAGTCAATGTAGGAAAAGTTCAGTTTTTTCTTTTTTTTCAACCTCTAGTTCTAGCTCTGTAAAGGTATCAAGCTCTTAAAATAATCCCATTAGTCCCATTTTCTTGTGACATTTAAGAATGCTACTAGCTAAATTATTTCCTTTTTAGTAAAGGAATAAAGTAAAACACTCATTTATGATGTAAAATGCTTTGAAATTTGAACTCTTTACACTGAACTACAGACCAATGTTTGCAAACTCATTGGTTCTAGATTTATATTCACTTGTTGATCTGATTTTATAGAATTTTTCATATTTATGTCTTTATGCAGATTTCAAGATTCAGTTGTGCTCAAGAAGAATCCACCTTGATTTTCTTGATGAGATTACAAAACTGAAAATTCCAGGAAAGCTGAAGTGAAAATGAGTGTTTTGAAGAACTCAAGGGTATACATTTCTTACTGAGATGATAAATCTTGTTAAGTTTCTAGGGAACCAGATTTATATCTAGATCAACATCTTATTTGATTTGAACTCTTCCAGACCATTAATTAAAAAACTTAGATTGAGCAAAATTCTAGTTTCAAAACTTTTATATTATAGGCTATACAATATGATTCTGTATGTATTCTATTTCTCATGTCTTAATTGGGTTTAAAAGGGGTTTACGTCCATGTTTATTTTTCCTTATTTTTGTATTAGAAAGTTGTTTCTAGATCAATGATCGGGCTAAAATCTGGTCTCTGTTTGTACAAACTTTTTTCCCCGCAATATCTGTCTGAAGAGGGTCTGAACTCTATGTATTCATCTTGGACTGTTTTTAAATTGATCAGACATGTAGCATTTTCCATAAGATTAGGAGACAAGTTGAAAGCAAGTTGTTTACAGTATAAAATCCTAGGTAGCAAACTTGCAATAGCAAAAGAAAGTTTCAGCAGCGAGAATTTCAGTAGCAAATTTTTTTTCTAATCCTCTCTAATAGTAATAAACCCAACTGCCCTTTAGTCTTCTAATATTAACTTGACATTTTCAAAGTACAGCAGGAATTGTCTGCAGATCTTTGAGACCTACAGGAAATCATTCAGTGGAAAAAAAATGAATCTTTTCCTCCAGCATCAAGCCTCATAGTGAGAGCTTATTTTCTTGTAGATGGGAAATGGAAATGTGATAAGAACTGATTTTTAGGATTACATTTATTAGACCTTACAATTAAATGTCCTTCTATGACTTATGCTGTTATTATTGAAGTTCTCATGATGTTTTGCACTGAAAAGAAAATAATTCCAATGGTAGGCTGGACTTTTTTTAAAATAGAGATTTTTACTGCATAGGTAAAACTTACTTTGCAATAAACTAATAGTGAATTAATCTTATTAGCTCAGTAATTTGCAGTTATAAATTTTTTATTTAACTTAAATGCAGTAAAAATGTTTCAGGTTGTTTGTGTTTTCAGCTGTAATTATAATAAATTGCAAATAGGAAAGGCTATTAAGAGAGATGCAAACATTAGATTCTAATTAATGTCTAAAGGCTTAAAAACTTTTCCTTTTGAAGCAAAAAAGGGGAAGTAACCAGTGTTTATCTCTACTATATATTTACAATATATTGGATTATTTACCTTGGTGCACTGTATTCTTCTCAGTTAATGAATCCATTTTTTTACAGGCTGACACATCTTCCTTGCTCTGAATCATGTGCTACTTGTCTACCTGAGAGATGGGAAAAAAAAATCAGCTTTGAATTTGTTGAGCATTGTCATGGTGTTGTATGTAATCAGGACAAAGTGAAAGATATTTGAAAAAAAAATAAAACAAAAGTCAGCTTTGGGTATAAAAGAAATTTTGGTACATAGATTTTTTGACTATATCTAGACTTTTACTTTGGCCTGTAAACGAAATGATTAGTCAAATAAAACAGACATTTAAGAAATTTTTAACATTGTTTATGAAAAAGCAAAAAAGCGCAATCAAATTATATTTTGTGGTAAACATGGATAGATTTTGTTTTTGCTGGTATTGATATTGTTATGTTGAAAATATTGGAATGCAATGGAAGGTCAGACTATATAATTATGAATTATAAACCTTAGATATAAAAGACCTAAATTCAACTATTCTATCCATTTTCTAAAAAACTTTTCTTTATTCATAATTTTTATCATTTTAAGGTTATACTCCTTGTCTGTCTTCACAATCGTACACAGCTGGGAGAGCCAAGCTATGAGTTCCGCATTACAGTGACGGAAACGGCAAGGAACAGCACAGTCAGAGTGCTGAAGGTGGGGTGAATTTATTTTCTAGATCAAGAATCTAGCTCAAGCCTGCCGTTGATCTAGAGTGCGAGGCATGGCATTTATGAGAGAGACTGCTTTAGATCTAGAATTAAGCAGTCTATGTTGTGTTAATCTACGGCTGTTGTTTAAGCAATTTGCTCTCAGTTGTCTGTAATAGAAGCCTCTGGTTATTGAGACAGATTTGTTTTCCTTGAACATTCCAAGGACAAAATTTAAGTCCATCCCTACGAATCAGCTGGTCTTTTCACATTTTTATTTCTGATTTTTTTTTTATTTTGATGGCTTTTGTATTCAGTTGTGGGATGAACATTTTTTTATCACTCTATGCTCAAAGTTCAATACTCATCACGTACTGAATCAGTCTTTGTCTGTCTTCATATTTTTTAGTATAAGGCACATGGCTTTTGTAGCTAACATTGATATTTATGACAACTGTTTTGTAAATTTGTCAATAAATTGTTTTCAGCCAGGTCATAAAGAAGCAGCAAATTTCATGCATCAGTTATGAAAGTTGAAAATGATTGAAAATCAGGATATTGGTCTTAAATTTGCATTTTCAGTCGTAAACTATGAATATAAAAATCAAAGAAAGTGACTGAACTAACTTGATCACATCTTTCTTGTGGCATTTCTAAGCTAAGACAGCATAAATGTTAGATGTATTCTCTTTTAAAGCTTGTGATAGTGTTTCAGCATTGCCATCGAAACATTTAGAAAATAATTTTATATAAAGAGATGACCAGTATGCCCTTGTACTTGTAGTCTTGTTTGTTTTGTTCCTTGAGTAGTAAGTTGCTTTTGAGGTAGTAAGTGAATTTTTGCTGACAGAGACTACCCTGCTAAATGAAACAAGCTTTAAGGTTTCTGGTAAAATTTCTCTGTCGAAAATTTTTAGTGCAACAGATTTTCTTTGACTAATTTGAGAAAACAGTGCAGTTTTGCATTGGAAATCCTACATTCATGTCATCTTAATTTTTTTTCTTGAAAAAGAAACAGACTCAAAAGGTAGTCTTCAAGCATAAATCCACTTTTGATTATAGCAATTTTTACAAGTAAAAATATAGTTGTCAAGTTAAGGAAGTGAACTAAGGATTAAATATAATTGAATGTGAAACAGCTAAGTAGAAGCAAAGTGGAATTTTTTTTTAATAAGAGTCTTTCCTCTGGCTTGGCAAATTATCCTTGCTGTTGAAAATGTGTAAAGTATCAAGACTTTCAGTACTACAGCCTCTTATAAATTTCCTATAATACGAGCCATAGAAGTCTTCATGTGAATGTAAAAACCGAAGGCAATGCAGGAGTAGGATGTATGTAGGCCAACAAGCAGGCGCCATATTTCTAATCACCATTTTTCAGAGCGTTCTGTAGATTCCTATTTGTGCAATTTGGAGTTGTCGTATTTGGGTGTTGATAATGAACAGAAATAACATGGGCTTTTAAACTATTTTTTATTTCCCAATAAGGCAGTGAAATTGGGATTTTTTTCCCCCTAGTTTTCTCTTTAGACGATTGTTTAGGGCGCACATGACTTGATTAATGTTCAAGTATGACTTGATTTGTTTTCCGTCTTTCTTGGTCCTTCTGAGACAATAGAGTTTCTCACTGGCAGGATTACACTCTGACTCGGCACATAAAATAGATTATTAAGATAGAACAACAAACTTCAAAGATACAGCTATCGAGAACAAGATCCTTGGCAAAAATGTAGGCCATCCATCCGGTTGTCGCCATGTTTTTTTCTTCTCTGTCTGGTCATGTTCAGTGAATCCAAGAGTCAACTACATTGTAAATTTTCATCAATACAAGTGAAAAGATCTCACAAAATGTCTTTACATTGATGTTCGCAAGCAATCCTTGTTAAAAATTTCATTTTTCTTGTAATATTCACTAAAACCAGGTCGTATCCTCCTTCGTTAGGCCCTCTAATCCACTTTTCAAGGTTACTCGGAGAGCTGATCTCATATCTAACTCTCCTGTTATGAGCTTTTTTTAGGCCTTAATGGAACATACTAGAATAAGTCACAATACTTACTTCCCTTTTGTCAGCTTAGATTGAAAGGTCACTTCAAGTAATCCATGTGTTAGAAAAGTTACACTTAACACATCATGTTGAAGAAAATAATGTAAATCTGGATCAGCTCTCTACATTTACACACATGGGAGAGGGAATTGTGTGCAGAGTACCTGACCAGGAGCCTCACGCAGCCCACTACGTTCGCGCGTGAACGCACCCACACCACGCTGCACCGCACTGCACCACATAATTCTCCCTGGCTCTCTTCTCCCTGTCTGTATCTCTTCAACACAGTTAGCACAGTCCTGAGTGATATACACATATTGTGTCCTGTGTCCTTCTCGACCATATGACGAACTTGACTTATCTTCAACTCTCTCTCTCTCTCTCTCTCTCTCTCTCTCTCTCTCTCTCTCTCTATCTATCTATCCCTTGTTTTCACCATCTTTTTTATCTGCTAAAGGAAAATCAAAAGAATCTTGAAGGACCTTCAAAATAAATTTCCTAATTATTTAAAAAAATAAACTTTTTTTTTTCAACAACTGCAGAAGACTTGTTATTAAAGGAAGTACATGGGTTTACCTCTTATTAAAATCCAAGCATGCTTTTTTTCCCCCACTTCTTTTTGGTGTAATGAGGGAGGATGTTTTTTTTTCTA
The DNA here is from genome assembly GCA_033675545.1 of Elysia crispata. Classification (NCBI taxonomy): domain Eukaryota; kingdom Metazoa; phylum Mollusca; class Gastropoda; family Plakobranchidae; genus Elysia; species Elysia crispata. The sequence continues at coordinate 365,039 of JAWDGP010004149.1, read as the reverse complement.
AACAAGGGGAGGTGTATGTGTGTATATCTGCCTGGGGTCTCTTTACATTTTGTGTTGGACAGAGTTAGAGTTACCACTGCCAGAGAAAGAGAGAGAGAGAGAGAGAGAGCAATAGCAGCATCTCCAGATCCTAGAGCTTGCTCCCACACACCTGCATATTGAAATCTGTGAACCAATAAAATAGCTGGTTTCCTCCCACTCCTGCTCAAAGGCGCAAAGTTTGAATGTTTGGGTTATCCCTAGCTCCACCCTCTTTTCTCAATGATTTTCTCATGCTTATTTTACCCATGAATGCACATAGAGATCTCTTTCTTGTGCTTTTTTTTTTATTAATTTTAATCATTGTGTAAATAATAGAAAGAGCAGCTCAGGTTGTTTGCTGGTCATCTGATTTTTCATGACAGACTATGGTATATTGACACAGTCAATATCTGGTGGGATTTAGAAGGTGGCCTTTTCTTGTCTTTTTTTTCCAAAATGAAATGGGTCTAATACAAGCAGGCTCTATTCTATCTTTTTTTCTTTTTCTGAATAGAGAGTCCTGAAAGATTTATATCCAACAATCAATGTAATTTTTTTTTGTAGTTGTCTAAACTCAAAATTTCACATCAGTTTGTTTATATTTTTATTTTTCCCTGAGAACAAAAATTTTTCCCATACAGTTGAAGAACATAATAGATTGCTCTTGTGTTTGGTGTATTTCCAATTCATTCCCAGTAAAATATTATATAGATCTATAGGAGCTCTTTAGATCTAGAATGTAGTCAAATATATTGACTTGAAAATTGAACAATCTTTTCATCTACATGCACAAAGTTTTAACAGATTGTTGACAGTTTTGAAACATTGTTAGATTGATATCACATGTGATGGTTTTATAAGTTAACATGTGCTGAAGTATTTTGTTCTTACATACCAGGAAGATGTGAAAAAAATTAGAATGTAAGAATCAAAAGAAAAAGATCTAGAATATTCTAAAGGGCCTGGCAAAAGTAGCATTTTTTTATGTACTGCAGCTTTAAATTTATTGAGATACATTTATCACTAATCTTGTTAGGTTGTTCAAAAACATTTTTAAAACATTTTTCTATTCTTTTGAGCAAAATTAATAGCTACCTTAAAGGGATTTGAATATAAAATAAGAAAAGGAGGATCTAAACAAAATTTAAGTTTTATCCTGTCAACTTCTAAATCTTAACTTCACAAAAATATTTTCAAACTTCCTTACCATTTCACATTTATAGATTTGTAAATCCGCGGGAAGATCACAACACACAAGACTGGTTTGAAATTTTCAGCATCAAGCATAAATGTCCTAAGCGCATGCGCACAGCGTCACACAATCTCTCTAAGCTGAGCCTTCACTAGGCCTAGCAGTCCAGTTTCCGCTGAACTTGGAAGTGGGAGGTATGAAAAAATGACTGCACCATGCATGTCAAGCCAGGCCCTCATAACCAGATCTAGATCTGGGCCTACTGGGTTAGATTTAAACTGCTAGGAGGAATGTGGGTCATGTGTGTGAATATAGATTATGTGTGTAGCCAGGCTTAGGCTAGTGGTCCTTTGGGCTTAGCTTATGTTTTATCATTGTTAGTTGCAGTACTCAGGAAGAAACATGAAGCAAGGGGGGAGAGAGAGAGAGAGAGAGAGAGAGAGAGAGAGAGAGAGAGAGAGAGAGACAGAGACAGAGAGAGAGAATCTAGAGAGGAATCCAGTCTTCCACTCTTTCATTTCTATACTACCAAGGATATGTTAACAAGAGGGAAAATGTATCTATGCTGATTATATCTTGTTTTCTTTTATATTTCCTCCACAACACTATGTAATCATATTCTTTTTTTTTTTGGAAAAAAAAGGTTGGGGGAGGTGGGGGGGGCTAATGGAAGGATAGAGTAGGGTGGTAATCTAGACCATGCTGTCACTCAGGATGCCTTCATCAATCAATTCCCTTTATGTTTGAACATTTTATTTTAGAATAAAATTCTACAAAAGGTAACAGTGATAATTACATTCCAGTCTTTGTTACATCTTGTATGGCTGACTCCTTTTTGATGGGTTGAACATTTTTGTAATTGATTTGAAATTTGAAATTAAAATTTTGGCCCTTCAAAAACCATATGATAGGTGGTGTTAAGGGAAGTGTGTGAACAGCTTCATAGAGAATTTTCCTGACTCAAGATACAAGTAATTTATTGTATAACTTAATCTAAAACAGATACAAAACAGAATTATGGTCTGAGGATATTTAAAAAAAAATTCATTCCAAAGTACATATATGTCATAAATATTCAAGCATGCCTCAGCTTTCAAATTCATTTCAATATCATATTTATGAGGGACCACATATATCTTACAGATAACAATATTGCTTTATTCTTTGGAGAGTTTTTCTTGTTTCATATATGTGATTCTGCTTTTGCATCTCAAGATTTACAAGAATCTCTTAACCTCCAGTATTTGGGATATTGTCAGGCCAATATGTCTTCATGAGATTTTAAGGATTGGTTTGCTCCCCATCCCTCCTCGTAGTTTAAGGTGTAGGATAAAAAAGTTGCTCTAGCATCTAAGCAAACTTAATATACTTTTCACGGTCTTCTACAACAAGTCATGCGATAAATTTTGTTTCATTCCAGCTTTCTGTTTCCTCGTCATCTTTGTGAGTGAATATATATTTCAAGGGTGAAGTAAACAATACTGATAATTTTAGGAGATTTGAAGACCCATTTTTAGGAATTACCTAAATCTTAAATCTTGTGAAATGTTAGGCAATTTACATGTGTATCACCAGGCTTTATGGATCAAAGACAAATTGTGATAAATCTTTAAATGTCTCCACATTTCTAATGATATTGTTGGTTGTGTTGTGGATTGGTTGTGAAGCTTCATATTTCAATATAAACCTGGCCCTTTCAGCACTTTATGGTGAAATGAACCCACATGTCTTAATTGTGTGTGCATCAGTGATTCTAACAATTGAGTTGGGCTCCTACTAAATAACTACAGCATCATCACAAAGCAAATTGGCTTCATTTCCAGGAGGGTGTATTTTTTTTTCCTGAATCTTATATCGTATACATTAATTGTTCAAATTTTCTTTTGTCACTTATGTAAAAGACACAAACTGTAATGAAAAAAAAAACAAAACAACAGACAGGTGCACTGTTGCATAGACAACCCTCCCTTTTTATAGAATGATGTAAGGAATCATTTATGGTAATACTATGCTCTTTATGGTTATAGGCAGGTATTATATATACATTGCACTGATGTGATGAGAGACCTTTGTGGTTCAATGGTTATTGAGGGTTGGGACTGGTTGTGTAAATACTGCAGCATAATTATATTCCACAGTATTGTGGTGCAAGGATAATGATGGGAAAGCTGCCTTTTTTATCAGGATTCAAGTGTGATCTTACGTAACTCATGCACTAGGCTGAGTAGACGTAGAACTGAATTAATATTTACTCAAGCTTTGTTACAGAGAGAGAGAGAGAGTATCTAACTAGGTCAGCAGGTCAGACAGTCTGCATGCATGTGTTTGTGTATGTGTGCATATTAAATGTGCATTGGCCCATGATATAGAAAGATAAGGGTGGGCAAGGTAGAGCCAGACAAGTCATAAGTCACAAGTTAAGTGTCAGCATGTCAGTCTGTTGCATTGATGATGCAGTAGTGATGTAAAATTCTTTATAAAGTTTCTATGAAATTGCAGAATATTTTTACATCAGGAGGTGGTTGCAGTAAAGTTTCTATAGTAAAGTGGTTGGACACTTCTATACCTGGAGACTGTTTGGTAAATTTAAATGGAGAAATAGAGGAAATTAATTAAAAAAATGAATCTTAAGATAAAGAGAAAGGCGAAAGGAGGAAAAGGGAGGGGGGGGGGGGGGTTGAGGTGATCAAGAGCATCTAAATGTTAAGTTGTGAAGCCAGCTGCAACCAGTGAGCATGGGTGGATGGTAGTAGTCCCCTCTCGCCCAGTCTGTGTGCTTGCCTGGCTCTGATTTACACACACCATGTGCGTGGAATGGATATGTTGCATTGATCATTACTGCTGCTGTATAACCCTAATTATTTCTATCTTTGTGTGCTGACTGCCTGTGACTGATTTTCTCTCTGATCTCAGTCTGGTTGTGTGTGTGTGTGTGTCTCTCTCTCTCTCTCTCTCATTCTCTCTCTCTCTATCTCTATCTCTCTCTCTCTCTCTCTCTCTCTCTCTCTCTCTCTCTCTCTCTCTCTCTCTCTCTCTCTCTCTCTCTCTCTCTCTCTCTCTCCTCTCACCTTCTGTATCTCATCCCCCTCTAACATACACATACACTTGAAAGAAGTCTGCCTGGTTTCAAACTGATTCAATTTTACCATAAATGTAAAGACAATCCTGTGCTAAACTTCTCAGTTAAAGGAAAAAGCAGTTTAAAAAACATTTAGCCCCTCACAGTAGCTGGTGTCTTTATACTTTTAATAAGGCTGAACTGTTGAAACAAGGTTGTTTTATATGAGGAAAGTCTTTTAAATGATCAGAACTAACTTCATATTATTAATGATTGAATTGCTTTTCTATGCCAATGCAAAATTAGAAATCTGATTTGCAATATTCAGCTTGATTTTTCCTTTTTTTTGATTTAAGTTTTGTGACAAAATTGATGTTCAAAATGTACATCTTTTTCTATGGACCTTAGCCATTATCAACAGCAATAACAGAAAAAGTTAAGAGAAAAATAAATGCAAGGTTTGACAAGAAATAGATGTATGAAAGCAATTGTCTTGCAATGAACCAACAAATAAAAGAAAAAAAAGAAAAATCTCCTGAAATTTTTACTGCACTATATCTCCAGATAAAAGCAGCTAGCTTTAAATTTCTAAACCATGTCAGTTGAGAGAACTGGAGCATGCAGTCTGCTGCACTGTTAAAAAAAGAGGGAGAGGTGGATTTGGAGAGGGTTAGGAGAATCATATATTGGACAAAAAAGAAAATTGGGCCAAAGATGACACAGCTGTGGTGTGATATGTTGGAGGTTATTCTGGAGAAGGAAAGGAGAAAGAGGTGGGCTCTCTAGACAAGACCTGGGTGGGAAGACAAAATAACAACACCCTCAGGGGTAGAAACACTGGCTGTAGCCAAGGGAGTAGGTGGGAAGGGTGGGTAGAGAAGGGGTCACCAGACAGGGCTGTACAGTGGGAATTGGAGTTGAGGGGGGGGGGGGGGGGTTCCTATCTGACTGTAGGTCAACATCTCCTGTAAGCCACATAGAGATGAGAGACTTCTCGCAGTCTTGAACCTAGATGTCTGGTGTAATGTATTTATTATGTCTGCGTCTACTGGCCTACATTCACACCATAGTGCAACACATACCTACCACCTCTACCTCCTCCTCCTCAAGACTAGACAGCTACAACAGATGTCTGGTCTTACATTCCCCATATTTGCCATAAGTTTTCTTTTTTTCCTTTCTTTTTTTTTTCCTTCTACTTCATAATCTTCCCTTCTTTGAATCTAGTAGCTCTGCCCATAAACCAGACACTTCACATCTCACATCTCTCCTTTTATTTAATTTTGGCATGACTTTTTTTTAAGATTGGGTTTAAAGTCAACCTTGACCTGTTTTTACCACATTACATTCTGAGGCAGTAAACTTTGTATTTGTGTTCCTTGTTGTATGTTGGGATATATTTACCCTCTGCTTGAACTCAGACCTGTTACCACATAGACTTAGTTTACTGATCAACTTCACAATAGGGAGGCTAGAGTATTGTCTTTCCCAGTAGGCCTCTCCATCTTTGTCTTTTATCCCTGGGAGTGACCTTGAGTTCTTTGTCAATCCAAGCACTTTCCCATATGTTTTACAAGCTTCACAGAAACCATAAGTGTTATTATTCCAGTTAGTGATGTTTTTCAGTTTCCTGTTTTTTTGTTGTTGTTTTAATAGGTCTACATTTCTTACTTGAGTTCATACCATCATTGAAAGCTTATGATTAATGCTATGTTCACACTAACGACTGCCACCTGTGTTTTTTTTTTTTTTTTTTGTATAACTGATGTAAAAATTTATCTGTCCATGACTACCTGGTGTATGTATATATATATATATATATATATATATATATATAACCCATAGTCTGATCAGACAGAAATAAAGTACCGGTATAAAATAAGAGTTCATAGAAGAAAACTAGCCACCTATGTAACTTGTAGTTGATATTCTAATTTTTTAAAAAATGTCTATGGCTTTGTAACTCCAAAACTCTAAGGCTATGATAGAATTTTGACAAGCTATTGCCAACCCCACCTTTAAAAAAAAAAAAAGAAAAAAATCCTCAAAAGAGATTTGCTAGAGCAGTTATAAATCATTTTAAAAGGATCTTAAAATTGTCATGAACCCCTGTTAGCTTCAATAAACATCCTTAGGCTTCCCAAAGAGTATTTTGTGACACTGACAGTGGCAGCAATGCATTAGCTAAAGCATAAAGACTTTTTATGTACAGTTAGAGGGAGTGTAAATTTGTTAAGACCAGACACTCAGGGAGAGCTAAGGCTGGCAGTTATGATGATTTTTATATGAAGGTAGAAATATATGATAGTAAGGTGACTGAGCTTTGAGTAATTTACCCCTTAATGAGTAAGGAGAGTTGTCCTTGTATATAAAAGATGAAAGTATTGGACTAACAATGAGATTCAAGGCCTTGTATATAAAAGAGGAGAGTATTGGGCTAACAATGAGATTCAAGGCCTTGTATATAAAAGATGAAAGTATTGGACTAACAATGAGATTCAAGGCCTTGTATATAAAAGATGAAAGTATTGGACTAACAATGAGATTCAAGGCCTTGTATATAAAAGAGGAGAGTATTGGGCTAACAATGAGATTCAAGGCCTTGTATATAAAAGATGAAAGTATTGGACTAACAATGAGATTCAAGGCCTTGTATATAAAAGATGAAAGTATTGGACTAACAATGAGATTCAAGGCCTTGTATATAAAAGATGAAAGTATTGGACTAACAATGAGATTCAAGGCCTTGTATATAAAAGATGAAAGTATTGGACTAACAATGAGATTCAAGGCCTTGTATATAAAAGATGAAAGTATTGGACTAACAATGAGATTCAAGGCCTTGTATATAAAAGATGAAAGTATTGGACTAACAATGAGATTCAAGGCCTTGTATATAAAAGATGAAAGTATTGGACTAACAATGAGATTCAAGGCCTTGTATATAAAAGAGGAGAGTATTGGGCTAACAATGAGATTCAAGGCCTAGCTAGGCCATCTCTTGGTGTGATCAGTGTAGATCTTATTCTACCCAATCCTACCCTGTTGCAAAGGAAGTCCTTTCTTCATATAATATTCATGAGGAAACTTGGGGACATAAAACTAACCAACATTCTTAAAATATGCATAAAGCAAGCCAGGTTTGGGAGGATGGAATCAAGTTTATAACTTTGCTGCTGTAAGGTGGGAAACATCAAAGACATCTGCAACGCATGAAGTGTTGAACCCTCAAAATTCATTGATCAGGTCCCACTTTTTGTCATTCTCTTGCTTTTTGTAGCAAAAAAGTAGATGGGAAGGAGGGAGGAAAGTTGAGAGAGAGACTGAACCGCTTAATGTCAGAGGAGAGATGTGATTCAGCGAGAGGCAGGCAGTTTGGGTGGGAAGGTAAATTATAGGATTATAGAATTTATCTTGAAACCTTAAAGCTTCAGATTTTCAGTATGTGTCAGCATATGCTCATAATTCTACTAGCACCCAGGCAGATGAGGGCTTTAAAAGTTGTGAAGGATCCCACTGAACACAGTATAAAGTCTGTTAAGATATAGGTCTTTCACATGCTAAATTTTCTGTCCTGTCCTTCTTCCAAATTAGTCAGGTATTTAGTGAAGTTCAAGAGCTTTTTTTAAGCGACAAAGAGACAAGGTTTTGAAATTTCAGAATGCATACAGTGAAATTACTCTGAACTCCCAAACTATCTTTGAGATATGCTCTCATGCAGAATTGTCACAAACTTTGGCTCATTGCATATATGGGTCCATGTTTTTATTTAATCTTCATTAAAAAAAAAGACAGATTTGTCTATTTCAGGGTCTTACTTTCTTCAGTTTTCCATGATCACTCAATCTGAGGAGTATTGTGGGTGCAAACCTTTTTTTTTTTAAACAGAGGTGTTCTTGATAATCTTTTATTCCTTCTTTTATCTAGACAGTATCTACCCTTGGGTTAAAGACAGATTTTGACCAGCTATTCCCAATGAGTGTTCATTTTAATAGGAAGCAGCACACATTGGAAACATTTTTAAAATTGTTATCTCTTAAGATAAAATAATAAACTTACAGCACTAGACACATATGTACACAGGCTTTCCTTTAAAATTTATTCTGGTTGCTGTGACCTTACTGAGTGCAGATAAAGCTACTGTGACATGCATTTCTATGTAGGTCACTGCATGTGTATAGCAGACGGTTTGCTTGGTTTCACACACTGACCTGCTTTACCCCAGCATGTTTGCTTGTCTGAGCCTTGAGCTTATTTTTTAATACTACATGTCTACCTTTAAGAAAGAATGACAATGAAGAAAGGCGTAGTGGATCCGTGCCTTGATCTTTGGGTGCTTTACTAGTCTAGCATAGATTTTTTTCATAAGGGATTGTAAATATTCAAATATGAAGTGCTTTTACTTTTTCTTCATTTTCTCTTTCTTTCTCTTCTGCTATATAAACCGCCATCTTGAATCTAGACCAAGAGGCGTGCAGAGCCTATGGATGCTGTCCGGGTTTAGCTGAGTGCGAGTCTAGCTAGGATGAAATAACTTTGACATTCTCTAGATAAACACCATTGAGTATTACATGATACAATTAAATAATATTTGACTTACCTAGTTCAAAGAGAAGCATGTATACGAGTGCTCGCAGCTTGTCCATCATGTCAAACTGAGGACCATGTGAGCGCATGGCTGGAAGAGTCAGGTCTGCGCGCTAAACAAGGCTGCGCATGCGTGCGCCGGCGCAATACACAAGGTTATTCTGTGAATGTAATCCATAAAGAAATAAAAATTTTGTTGATTAACTCTATGTACTTCGGTATTTAAGTAGTGAACATTTCGATTATTATCCCTAAAGTATTATAAAACTGATCCAAAGATCGTTCAGTCCACACAGCCAGCGTGCTAGTTCCTTTGGCAGCCATCTTGTTTGATGCACTGTGTGTGCATGTGAGTGAGTGAGGGGGTGTCCTGTTCTGCACACAAGGATATGACGTGATCCACATCCTGCCCACCCTAAAAATAGTTTTGGGTATTGCATCGCCTGATAGCTCTCTGTTCCATTCTACTTCTCCCTTTCTTGGCCTCCATGTCCTATATTCTAGCCCTTAGTACTGCTACTCTAAAATCAATTAACTTTTGGGTGGTTTTTGAAAGAGCATAAGTGGAATACTGGTACAGGCTGGGTTTTTTTTTTTTCTCTTTTAAATAATAAATTCTATAAATGTACTTTGTTGTTGGAAAAATTTATAGCAAATTGTTGGACAAAATTTACTTTTGGCTTTTAAAGAGTACAAAAGAGTAGGTTTAAATAAAGTATCTGTTTCTTTGACTCCTTTTTTCATGAGACTTGGAGAAATTATTGACACAATTTTTTTCCGTTATTTCTCCAGCATTTTTAACCTTATTCTGTGCTCATCTTTGCCTGTCTACCCTATTTCTTAGATATGTTCAAAAGTTAAAGTTAAAATCCATCCCACATATCTTAGCAACATTGTTTATTTCCACATATCTTTCTGGTATTTCTTTTTCAGACAAAACTGTATTGAATAGATAATAATAAGGAGTGGGTGTTTTCATTACTTATTATATGTTAAGTCATTAATGGTTTTTAAACTTAACCAACACACTTTCACTGTCAAAGCTGCCATCATTATGTGCAAATGACTTAAAAAATCTAGCCTAGGGTAGAGGGAGAAGAGGACACACAAGAGGTCTGAGTGGGTGTGCTGGCTGTGTTGCCATGCTAGGTTGGGTATTTTTTGTACGTGTCTGGAGTTTCCCAATCTGTAAGGACATGCAGTTTTTTCTTCAAACAGGTTTAGCGGGTCTTCTGAATTAATGCAGAGGCTGTCTAGTTTTTGCACACCTTTTAATTTTTTTAGTCACACAAAAATAGTTTGTTTGAAGGGTATGGATACAGCTTCATTTTAAAACGATAATCTAAAATTTTGTTCCAGTCATTTTTTTAAGGGGTCTTAGAGGTGGGATATTTATTCTTTTTTTTTTTTTTTTTCATCTGTTGCTTTGTTGGTCAAGGATGTGGATCAGGCTCATATTTTTAGTGTAGATTCTTTATCTATACATATTTAGTATTGAACACAGCTTGGCTTTTTTACCTCAGTGATAAAGAATATTCCAGTAGAGCATAGTATCTAAGGTACAAGACTAGTATTAGACAAAAGATAAGATGGTAATTTTTACGTAGTTTTTTTCCCCTTTTCAAAAATAGAAATGAGTTTTTAGCTTTGTTTATTTGTTTCATAAGCGAAAAAAAAAACAAAAAAGATATTAAAATGAACTACTTGTGCATTGTTTTGTAGGAAATTCAAAATTTTCAGGTAAAAATTTTTTTTTTCTGCTGTTGACTCTCCAGCTGAAACTGAAAAATGTTAAGAGCTGAGTGTTGTTTCAAATCTTTCAGACCAGACACCCAGCATCTTCAGCAGATAAACTATGGTAATCTTTACATGTGTGCATGCATTTTACCAAACTTTATAGCATAAAGAATCTTACACAATGCACCATTAAGTGAAAAGTCTGATAAAAGAACGGAAAGAAAAAAAAACAACTGATTTCTGTCCAGTCGCAACCTCTCTTATCTCTGCCATTGCCCACACCAGATGTAATTAGAATCTTAAGTGTTCACTTGACTTTGTCTGAGAACTCGTGATCAAGACAGCGTGTCTGCCACAGCGGCACCGTGCCAAGTGTGTCTGGGCGGGAATGTAGTCTTATCCTGTATTGACAGGAGTATTAAATACAGTTGTCTTACTCAAAGGATAGGGAACCTTTATAGGGATCAGACAATTGTAAGAAAGATGTGGGGACAAATTTTCCTTTATCTACTGAGCATGTTCAGGAAGTTTATGAAATAATGTTTCAATTTAGATCAACATTGCAAGGAGAAAAACAGGGTCTGAATCTCCATTTGATCCCCGAAAAGCATGGTTTTTTGCAAAAATTATCTCCAAAGAAGGAATATGAAAGTCCTAGAGCTACCCCTCTATGCTACAATTGTAGCAAGCACATGTCTTCCTGCTTTCTCTCTACATCACGCAATATTGTCATGAATACTGTGTGGCCGCATCCTTTAACCACAAGTTGGAGTGTTATATCCTCCTTTTTTGTGAAAAGGATACCATAACTAGGTTATTGTGAAGAATCAGAAGCAAGTGAGCTAAGTGTGGAGTTTGGTGGCAAAATAATATGACAATCAGTTATGGGCCATGCTCCCATGGGATACAGGGTGAAAGGCATTTGTATAGTTTTTTTTTTATTATTTAAAAAAAAAATGATTTTCCTCAGCAATCAGGGTAAAGTAAATAAGGAATTTTTATTGAGTCATTGTTCTTGTCAGTGTGTCAATGCCCGAGGTACATGTATAAATTTTATCTGTGACCAATCAATATGTGAGGTATTCAGGGCAATCAAAGAACAAACAGCTGTTTTGAGCTGATTCAACTTGGGACCTTCAGCACCTGACTCTTCCTACCTATATCTCTTCCGAAAGTTTCCATCTCTGAAGTCTTTTGAGCTATGGATCTCAGGGTCCCTAGATTCATTTTATGCTGCAGCTTTTTCCTGTATCTCTTCAGAAAGTTTCCTTCAATTCATGTTTGTTTTTTAGTTGGAGATCAGTATCAGTAGATGTTAGGCTTGACAGAACTTTGGTAAAAGTGACTGATATGGTTCTTACAGTTAATTACAAACTATAGGTCTATTGCTTTTGGGGTTGGTACCTCATGGCTTTTCTTTATAGTATGATGAAAGAGGCATCACTGGGTTTGAAAAAGTGTGTTGAAAGGTGACCTTCATTGTATTTTTCATATAGGGTGTTGTTGGGTATTCTAATGAAATATTTAAGCTGGAGCTGGAGCCCATTAAAGATAGCAGTGTGTCATTTGATGGTCCTTTGTAAGAATTCTCTAAAAGAAATAACCATAAATGTAGACAAGTCAGAGCAATCAATTCTTCACAAGGTATCACTGGCCTTGATCTGATGAAATGATTTTGTTTAGATCTGGGTCCAATCTCCAGCTCTCTCCGTAATAATTCTTTTTGTTGTTTTTTGTCCTTTGACATTTCTTGAGAAGTTATTAAGAGTTCTAGACCCCATACTTTTTAGTCTGGATCCATTTTTTTTTTCAGAATGAAATCCTCTTATGGTTACAACTCTGTGTTCATATAGTCAAATGGTTCTGTAACAATATAAGGCCGATTTTCATGATTGGTCAGCACAGCCTTATTAGATCAAAGCAATTGGTGACGCTAGAGGAATGCACAACATCAACATTAGTTTTTAATGAAGTCCAAATTCCCTCATTAAAAGTTTGTGGTAAGCGCAATGTATTTTTGGCCGCTTGTCAAGTATGAAAACAAAACAAATTAATCTTCTCTGAAAGCGAAGTTCCTGCATTCAACAAGTACAAGTCATGTGTACTAAATTGAATTTTGTGTTTCTTCTCCTCAGGTTGCTTATAAGGTGTTCCATGCTGAATGTGTTCATGATAAAAGACAAAGATGGAGAGGCCTACTGAAAAAAACAATACTCTAGCCTCCCTATTGTGAAGTTGATCAGTAAACTAAGTCTATGTGGTAACAGATCTGAGTTCAAGCAGAGGGTAAATATATTCCTACATAACAAGGAAGACAAATACAAAGTTTACTGCCTCAGAATATAATGTGGTAAAAATACATGTTCAGAGTTGTAAAGACAAGGAATAGGGTTGTGATCCTTATGTGAGAAATTTTAAGCATCAAAATTAATAATCTCTGTAGATAAAGTCACATTTTGTTCAAGATGATCATTTTCTCTTGAACTTCCTTACCTCTGTAGTGCACAGTGGAAACTTCATTACCTACTGACTAAATTTATGGACAAGTTGTTTCTGTTGGGGTTTAATATTGCTCTTAAATGAAATGTCTGATAATTGAAAATGTTTTTTGTTCCCCGCAGTTTTTCAAGAGTTGCTCTGTCTTTTGGCCCATAAAGCTTTGTAAGCATCATGATTGCAAGTGAAACTATTGGGTCTTCTTTGGCATATCATTTACACTATCAGTATCATTTTGCAAAACGCTTCATTGTGTAGGAGTGTAAAATTCAGGTCATTACGAAAGGGCTGCTATGTGAGGTTGCCTGCAATTTTCAGGCTCAATGACTAGTTTGGACAAATTGTGATTTCCATATTTTTTTAAAGCCCAACCAATTCCTTGCATAAAACAGTTGAAATTTTTTAGAATATATTAGTATTTGGCTGAGATATGACTCAAAACTTAACACAAGGCTGGGGAATGAGAAACTGAGAAAAACATGTTATAGTTAGGGAAAGTTTTCATGTATGTTTGCAGTTATCTTCACAAAAACACCATAAAGAATATTTAAAGTTTCTTTTGGGCCTCGACATTTTTTGACAAGGTAGAAAAATGGTTGATAATTCATAAGAAGCTAAAAAGTGGGAAACCTTGAAAAATTGATTATTTTGTTTGAAGCCCAACAGCCCAAGACAGTAATTTCCCGACATGAGCCTGAAAATCCTAGGTCACCTCACATATTTTATTTTTAGGCAATTGTTGATAATTTTTTTTTAATTGCCAGTTATACCCTTCCATGAGGTAATTTTGAAAGAAAAAAAAACCCACTGAATTCTCCATAGGTTATATCTTTGTAGCACTTTTGACACCTTGCTTTTGATTCGCTTTAGATTTACATTTTTACATCAAAAGGAAATGATTACGGACACTTTATTCTTGGTGTATTAAAACTAAAAGAAAATGGAATGGAGAAATTTACAGAGACATACATTAGCAGGGAAGCAGAGTGTTAGTGTTTGGAGTCCATGGCTGAAAGAAAAGATGAAAGAGTAGAGTTCAATGTCAGGCTAACCTGTGTAACCAGAAATTTTGCTGAGTGGCAGCTCGGGGAAGAGAGCGTGTTCTGTGTCAGCGTGTCAGACTGACCCATAGGCTTGTGTCTAGCCATGTCCCATTTTCCAGTCATACGTAGATTCAGACATGCTGTTACTTAGTTTTTGCATGTTGATTCCACAGGACTCGTCAGGTCCCAATGATTGCAATGGTGGCCAGGCACCCCCTTTATGTGCACAGTTTATTTAATTTGATACAACACAATATCCACAGATCCCATCTGATCTTTTTGATAAATGTTTTGATTTATGTTGGATTCAATATTACTTACTTTTTGTTATTCAATAATTGATGTATTTGTTAAATACCATTTGGTGAAAATCTCCCCACTGATGTTATGCATATCACTTAATTTAATGTCAGGAAAAGGCATTTGAGACCTGAATCAGTCTTTCATTGTGTGGTCGGATAATTTATTTTGATAAATTTGATAGAGTTGTAAATACAATTCATGTTTTCCAAATATTTTTTTTATAATTTACAGAAAGTTCTTCCCTGGGTTCAACTGAACCATGAACCACATGTTGGAAGTTTGGATGTCCATGTGACTGCTTCAGGTTAGCCATAAGTTCTCTCTTTTGAATCTAGAGCAAGTTATCTGTGTTAGGGAAATTTAACTTTAAAATCTTGCTATGTTCTGTTACCACTGTAACACTTGCTATAGAGCCAAAGGGCTCAGAATGAAGCAATTTTATAACAGAGGAAAAGCAAAGCTGTCTTCACAAGTGCGATGGGGCTAATCACTCGGGAATCATATATCTAGACTATTGAAGTATTTTTATTGGTAGGACCCAACAGAAAAGTTTGATTCAGTGAGGCTGAAAAGTGTTGCCTCAATATTTCTTTGGGTTTTCCTTCACTTTTCCAATTGGTGGCTGTCTAAGTAGGACTCTGGTAGAGAAGTTACATGTTCTTCTTTAAGAAGCTATACTTTTGCGTGGGTGTGTTTTTTTTTTCTTTTAATTTCATTTTGCATGCAAAATTTGGGGCTTGATAACTGTGAAGAACAAAAAATATCTTTGTGTTTATCACTGGAAAATGGAAAAAAAACAGGGATGAGTGTTGATCAGCATATAAAGTTTTCCACACAAACCTATAATTTAATACCACTAGAGCCTGCATGTCAATTTTAGTGCCCAACCCCCCACCCCCTCCTGCCTTTTGTGTCATATCTCTAAGCCACTCATGTAGCATATTCATGTAGTGCTGGGTGAAAAAGATCAAGACGTTCTGACATGGTCAGGAAAAAGGCGCGTAGGCATCCACTAAAAACTCTTCTATCCCTGAGGATGCAGTGAAGTATGGGCTACCGAGGCCAATGATGAATAAAGGGCAAAGAAATTTGAAAATGTCTGTGGTGTGGGACCAGAGGCGGGAGATCCAGGGAGAGAAAGCACCTCCTCCTCCCTCTCAGACACCTGATATTTCTTGGCAGTTAGTTACATACAAGTGGCTATTCCTTCCCATGATATTTCTTTAAACATGCAAGTTCAATGTCCTGATGTACCTAGTGAATATCCTCTGTTTTTCTCAAGACAGGTCCGTATTTTATGCTGTAGGCTTTTTCTACCTTCAAGGAGATAAGGACCTTGCAGCCTTAGATATCTGCTGAATTCTTGTCCAGTTAGTAGCAGTAAGTTTATCTGGGTCCTAGTGTTCTTTTACCCATGTAATCAGTACAATAAATATTTTTGAGATCCTGCTTTGCAGTTATCTTCTTGCGTAAGCTTACCTTGTTAATTTGATCTTTGGAAGATTGGCTACTGGGGGAAGCAGGGATTTGCTTTTAAATATAGATTTCTAGATGTGCTGTTGGTTATATGATTATGCTATTTCAACTTATTCCTGGGCTCCTAGCTTTTATATGTGTTATTAATATTTATCTTACTCTAATGTCCCACTCATAAGCTACTTGTCAGATTATATTGGTTCAGTGTGGTCATAGCTGGTACAATTTTTTTTTCTTTTTCTTTCTTTGTTTTATTTTTCTGAAAGGCTTCACTGATCTGTGCTTTACAACATTCTAGCTCTGTGGATCAACGTGTTCCAGGCCAAGTGAAAAAAAAATGGAGAACTCTGCGCATGTGTGGACTAGGGGCTTATGGGACTGCCGGTTGCTGCAGCGGCCATCTTAGTCCTGGAAATTTTATGCCTGTAGCTTTCTCACACTGATTGATTGAAGTTTTGTCATTATTTCACTGTGAGGGTTCTTGCTGCATAAAGATATGCTGGTGGACTGCACATGTGGTACGAATGAAATTATACCTTATTTCAAGGTATTAAAAATTTTACTATTGCTTTTAATCTGGGCTTTCTTTAAACTTGCTTTCCAAATTTCATATTCTGACTTGAGGTCATTTTGACCGTGAATAAATCTAGCACGCGGATTTGGTGAACCAGGTCAAATTATCATTGCAGAACAAGAACGGTAAATCGATGCCGAAATTGCACCTGTTCTTTAAATGTAGTGAAATTTCGATTTGATGACACCTACTGATACGCTCCTTGTTTTGTGTAACGTGGCATGCACCACCGAAACTTGATTGCAGTCTATTTGCTCTATATAAGTAACCAAAGCAGAAAAAGACGATTATCGTTGTCTTGAAATGTTTCTTTCCTGGTATATCTCCAAATACTTCATGCGCCAGATCATTCATCCAAAATTTTCATCTGTAGGAATTTTAGAAACTTTTTTTTTCATCAATCGATGGTTTAAAATGTCTAAGGTCTAGAAAACAGTACACATATTTTTTTTTGGCACATGGTTTTTTTTCATGTTTTTTCTTGTTTTTTTTTTGTTTTTTTTTTTAAAAGCCTAGGTCAATAGGATTAGCGCAACTCATTTTAGGTTGGGGAGACACATTCCTTACTTTAAAAAAAAGTCTGATTCAGGAGAAAAATTTTACTTCATAAAGCTGCTTCTAAAACTGTCCACTAAGGTTTCCAATTTTGTTTTTCATGTAAGCCTTATAATTTCTGAGTAAGTGTTGCTCAGACTGTGGAACTGAAAAGTATAAATTTGAGCATCAGAAAGTGCATCAGTTCTTTAACCCAGTTCGAATGATGTACTAAGGTTTTTGTTTTATTATTTTTAATTAATGGGATTAACAAAGAATTTTTGAGAAAAGTATAACTCATGATGTTCCTTAAATTGCGGGAATTTCATTGTATTTTTAATCTGGCACAATGTGTAATTTTTTTTTCTCTCTTTTTACATGTTCCTGGGATAATTCAAGAGGATATTATATAAAGCTCTTCAGCTTGATATGATAGATAGCTGGTAAAGACATGGACAGATCACTGTGTGAATAGAAACCAACTTTGACCTTTGTGACAGAAAGACGATCCATTCATTGATCAAAGTTGTTTCCTCATGAAATGAACGGCAGTTCTGACAAGATTATCTTGACTGCTATTTCAAAGGCCACAAAGCTGCAAAGGACTGCGTTTACGGCAAAGTTTTAACCAAACCAACCCCTTCATTCTCTGCTCTTGTTCTTTTCTCTTTGACTACCTCCAGTTCTTTTCTCAATTTCTCAAACTCTTTCCAATTTGGACTTTCCCCTGAATTACAAGCAATGGAATAAACATGTTTAGACAAATTCAAATTTATGATTGTACCATTATTTATATGACATCTAGTACTGTTAAAAATTCTTGACACATGTATTCTTACTCGCCTTAATCAGGCAGACGTCCAAATTAGTTTAACTGACTCAAGGATTTTCCTGAAACAGTTGCAGGTCGCCCAAACGTTTACCCTCAGCCTTTCATACAAATAATAAGGGATGCCTGAAATTTTTTTTTTTCAAGTTGAATCCCCCTAAAACGCATTGGGTAAAGCAGTTAACATTGATTTATTATTCTCTTTACTTTAACTCAGTTTAAGTTTTGAAAGATGTATCGCAATAAGTTTATTTCAATCATTTTCTTAGGAAACTACCTCTGAACACTGACAAAATGTCAATCGTAGGCCTAGAGCTACTACGTTTTTAGATTCTTTGATTGGCATTACAATAGACCACAAAATAACTCGTAACAGAAATTTGTTTTAACAATGTTCTGACTCAGAAGAATATTTAAACATTGGGGATGACCCTGATAATGTGTCAGAAATGGAAAGTTACATGTCGATCTAGACTCTGGCTTGGACTCAGAAATTGATCCAGATCTAATGATAAAGGAAAACTGATGCAGCAGAGAAAGAAGAAATCTCTAGCAAAAGACATTCCTTTCCTCTAACATTTATTACAGAGAGAGATAAACAAAGCCATCTTGATATGCTTTATTTCCAACCAATCAATTTTTTCATAAAAGAAAAATGGAAATAATTTTATGCATTTGTCAAAACGTTATCAAAAAAGGTTATTAAACTTATTTACTTGAAATCCTGTCACTTCAAATAAATGTTTTTGTTCTAAGGTGTGTAAATTTGATGTACATATATATTGATTCATGATCATAACCAGAGTAATTCTGTTTGAAGTACCCTCAAAACCTGGCACCGCGAATATATAGAGCTAAAAATAGCTGGGTGCTGAGTGAGTTAATATGCAAAATCATTAGTTTGAACAAAACAAATCTCTTTTTTGTCTTAAAACTTCAAAGAGTAAAACAGCTGATATGTTTTCAAGGAGTTATGATTATTTCATGCAATTTAACCTTTAAAAGTTAAAAAAAAATTATTGCTTTAAAATCATTATTATTTAAAAAAAAAGATACCTATAACACGGCGGCATTTTACAGGTCCTTCCACCTCCTTTCAAGCCACACTGTATAAAACTATTGGATGTCATAATGGATATGTAGGCCTACGTAACTAAAGAGTTTTTTTCATCCAAATTTCTCCTCTCTCAATCATTTTACACTATTACACCTCAAATTCACTCTCTTGTGAGATATATATATATTTATATACCGATAAATATTTTTTTTTTTACAATGAACGATATGTATATCTCTTACTTGTTCAGAAAAAAAAATATTTCAAAGGAATGTTTCTTCAGTGATTGAACACTGGCAGGCATTGTGCAAATGGCAAACTATTTTTTTTATTTGCCTCTAAAACCACAAAAATTAGATAATTTGTTTTGTTCATTTGTACATCTAAAAACTGTTTGCAACAAATTGAATTAGGATGATCTTTATCCTAATATGAAAGGACTAGACTCTGCAAATCTCAGATTTCTGCGTCAGCCTTAAAGATGATATAATATGGATCAAACCTAAAATACTTATGACATAATCTTTGAGTGATTTTCCGCACATATACATGTAATTATGATATAAGAACAATTAACATGTTCATGTTATTTACGGTGATTTTGACCCAAAGCAAAACTTCACAAAATGTGAAGAAGCTCTAAATTAAATTATTTTCTCAACTATCTTTACATATGTCGTGAAACTTTATCAAATTTTTTAACTTTTGAACAAAAATGTTAACCTAAACTCCCGTCTTTCAATCTCTATATTCTGTACTTCTCTGTGCCATATTCTGACTTATTCTTCATGATTCTTTCATCCTTAACTTCGCCCTGTTCTGACTACAAGGAAAGAAATAAACCATGATACTCTGTGCATGTATTTATTTAATTGTGAAGGAGCAACTTCAAAGCACCGGTAAACATTTTTTCCTCATATTTTTCTCAAGGTAATTAAGGAGTCTCATTTAACTCTGGGTTCTTTTATACTCTGCAAACTTCCCAAGTTCCCTCTGCTAATGACACTTTAAAAAACATTTTATTTTTGACTGAAGGGCGAGAGCACAAGGACCGCTGGGTTTAAAACCTATTTTCTTTGCAAGTAAAACTGAAATAAAGGAAAATTAAATTTTAAGAGTTATCCCTCTTTTCATAAGTGTTACACAGAAATCGAGATATTAGACCAGTGGTTCTCAATCTTGTGGGAGGTACCGAACCGCACCAGTTTCATATGCGGATTCACCAAACCGCTCTTTAGCGGAAAATAAAATATGATTTTTTTTTTCAAAATCAAGATATAGATATGTTTTTTTACTGGCTCTGCCGAACCCCAGAGATCAACCCACGAACCCCAAGGGTTTGATCGAAGCCAGGTTAAGAACCCCTGTCTCAGACTTAATGGCTAGGACTGGTGTAGACCCAGGCTAGTTGAACCGAGGATTTAGTCAGTCAATCTCATAAATCTCAAAACCATGCGATATTTTTTTGAGAATGGTATTTTCTTGGGTGAGAAGTTTGGTCTACAGGACTTTGAATACACTCTGGGTTCAATGCGGAGCTTCCAAATTTCATGGCGTTGGGTCGAAAAAGTTTCCCAATTGTTAAGTTTTCCGTATCATAAGCGAAACGTGCGCAGTTCATTATTTTGTAGATGAGAAGAAACGGCTTCTTATTTCAAAAGCGAAAATGCCACAGTACAACTCTTTTAACAATTCAGAGGCGAAAATGCCACAGTACAATTCTTAACAAAGATCACACGGATCATTTTAGCTTACCATTGGATCTAATTCTAATTTTACGAATAGCTTTAACATTTTTCGGAGTTAGAAACATATATTTTAATAGGATGTGAACTATAACTACGACTTGCTCTGCACTAATAAAAGAAAGTGTTGTGGATTTATGAAAGGTAATACAGTCTATATATAGTTCATACCTTAGTCTGGTAGGGTATACCCTCATCCTCTATAAATACCACCTTCTCTGTGTGTATTATTAAAATGTTTTTTTCCTTCCAATTTAATTATTTATACCCGGAGCACCGATTGTATGGAAAAAAAAAGAAAAGAAAAGAAAAGAAAGGCAACTGAATCTACTGCCTGTTCCAAAAACATTACATTTGATGCAAATTGAATGTTTAACCAACTTTGGTTGATAAATCAATAAATATAATGGGGTTTTGTAAGACTACAGAATTTACAAATTCCATCAAGCTTAAAGACAAGTTTTTAATTTTCTCTTTTATTTGATTGAAATTACTTGACAAAATTTATCCATTAGCGACAAATTTGACCAAATTATCGAGGAGATACTAACTCTATAGCGCTAATCAATGTAAAATAAAATAATCTAATCGTTGCCGAAAATTTCACGATAATCCTCAATTTCCAAAAAAAAAAAACCAACAAAAAAACAAAACAAGACAAAATAAAACCAAGCCTCAGCAACAAATTTATTTCGAGGCGTTCTATCCTCTGGAGAGATGAATTTATAATCGGCACGTTTTTGTGCGTAACTAAAAGGGTTTAAAAATAAATTTTAATTTAATATTAAATTTAGGTGTCAAATTATTATCCCAAATTTGATTTAAAAAAAAGACGTGAAAAAAATCTTGCAGTATTAAAAAATATCGCAAACCTCACTGGCAGATTACATCTAATACAAGAATTGACATAAAAATAAAAGATTCAATGCCCGTCTTTATAATAAATTGTTAGCATGAGATCTATTGAAACACTCATTATTTTACTATTTAGCGATTGGTAGTGAGCTAATCTATAAATTGATAAGATTCCATTCTACTTGCTAGGTCTAACAGGAAACTGTTTCGTTTTGTTTTTTTTTTATGATTCAGCATTTTAAATGCGATTGATTGAAGAAAATTACATTAATCAGTGTTGATCCATCGCCTTGTGTCCCCAATGAAAACAATTAGTCGTGTAGTTTTAATATAAATCGATGTTTCGATTCAAACCTCAATAAATAAATAACCTAAATCTAATCTTTTTTTATTTTCAAAACTTTACCACTTCTTTTTTTTTTTTTATTTACTTCACAGTAAGTTTATCATTTAAAACTATTCAGCTGCAAATACCTTACGCAAACGTTAAGGAATTAATAAAAGTTCTGAGCTTAATTTAAAATGCAAAGCACTGCTTCTCTCAATGCAGGCCTAAAGACTCTTAAGGTATATTACCCGAAGCGATTTACAGCAAGCAACATCATTCCACAAAATGCTTTGACGGCACAAGCAGCAATTCGAATTGCATGTGATTTGCGGAGATTAGCATAATAGTGAAAGATTTGGTGCGTTTTACAAATCATAAGGGACACGATGCGCTGCTTCACACGTCAGAGCATTTTGTGGAATGGTGTTGCTTGCTGCAAATCTCTTTGTGTAAACATACCTTTAGGTGTACTTTTATTTAGCTCTATAAACTGTCTAGAAATACATGTAGAGTTAGACTATGACGATAAAATATAAATTTATAAATTCCTCAAAGATTTTATTTTGTTATGTTAGCGCAGCGCTAAAACACAAGTTCAAAGTAAGCCAGCGTTGAATTCAAAAAGATTTTTTTCGTTTTGCAGTCTTGAGGCTTTGTGCCCGTAACATACAAGTAATCCAGTTAAACAAAGAATTGATTTTAAAGTACTGACCTTTGTTCATAAATTTTTTCAAAATACATCTCCTTTTTCTATTCAAGAAATTTTAGAATGTCATAGGCCTAATAGAGTTTTAAGATCAAGTGGTAATAATAAACTAGCTGTACCACGATCTCATTCAACGCTAGGCGATAGGGCTTTTTCAATTTACTCTCCCATTAAATGGAATGCCCTCCCGGCATCTTTAAAACTATCTTTTACACACGACAATTTTAAACGACATTTAAAAACTTTCCTTTTTAAACAAGCCTTTGTGTGACCTCTTTCATATTTTAGGGTCTTATTGATGTCAAATTATATATCTACTGTTTTTATTGTGAAAAATCTGTACGCGCCTAGAGCATTTTATTTAAGGTGATATACGGCGCTTTATAAATGGTTATTATTATTACTATTATTGTTATTATTATTATTATTATTATTATTATTATTATTATTATTATTATTATTATTATTATTATTATTATTATTATTATTATTATTAATCCTCATTATATAATAAAGCATGATAAATGATACTTTATTATATAATTCAAGGTAAAGTCCAAACTGGTATTTTATAAAAATAGAGTACATGACTGTATTTCTGACAGTATTGGGAAACAGGTAGGCATGTAATTGTAAAGGTGAAGGAGAAGTTTGAAAATGTTAATTTATTTTATATGATGATAACTTTTATTCAACGTGAAAGTTGAAAAACATGAATTGCTTAAGTAGTGCATAATAATAATTCAAGTAGATGAATTGGAAAATAACACATGACTGACCTCTATTATTAATAACGGTCAATCATGTGCTGACCGCTAATATTAATAAAGGTCAGTCATGTGTTTTTTTTCCAATTCATCTTGTCTATAGATCTTTATACACCTATACGTATTGAACATGCCCCAAATAATACTCGCACGAGCAACTGTGAATTTCAAAGCGAGGCGATCTATTCGTATAGGCTTATATTATCGGCTGTAACACACTAACAAGTTCATCTACTTGGAGGGCGTTTTTTGATTTATCAAAAAAAAAAAAAAAAAGAAGTGAAGGGGAAAATTGATCTTTAAGACTCAAAAAAGTTTAAAAGTTCAAAACTATAAAAGGTGAGTTAAAATTGACCGGGTTTGGACATAGAGTTAATTATATTCCACAGAAATGTTGAGCGACCGAAAGTTTTCATAAATCTGCAGTTGTCCCATCTTCTATTACCCTGTTAAATCCACCTGTGAATGAACACGTCTTTTCCGAATTTGTTGATTGTGCGGTAAATTAAGTTAATATTTTCAAGATTACTCCACCGCAGATAGTAGTATTTTAATTTTTACCGTAAGGAAGAAATTTGCAACTCTACTGATGACATAAATAAGATTCGAGAAATAAAACTTAGGAGAGATGTTGGATGAATACACGTATATAGAAATAGACCGAGGCAGTAGTAAGGGAGAAACTGATAGAGAGAAAGAAAGATAGGAGAAATAGAGAATCAGTGCTTGGGTGAGAGATAGACAGAGTGTGTAAGAGATTAAGCAAACATAGTTAAAAAATAATAGGCAGCTTATAATTATGAGATCTTCTGAAGTGCTGTACAAAAGCTGAATATTTCCTTTTTTTGTAGTTGTGACCAAGCGAATCTCTTCTCAGTTAAAATGTGTATTCCTGAGATCTATTGTTACGGTAAATCAAAGACTTCAGCCGTACCTTCTTCATTTGCAGCCAATAATCGTATTTGTTCTAAATAATTAAAAAAATGAAACCCACAAAACCCCAGATTAAACTGTTCTTTCAAAAAGAATCTCTGAAGCTGTTCCATATTAACGTATTTCCCACTATGTACACGTTTCTATTTAACTTAGAAATATAATAGACCTAGCAGTATACCTGCCTTTGCTAGCTCTTTACTCTGTCTAGATCTTTAGATCTGGTATAGACCGTGGGAACGTTTCAGACAACGCATTTTTTTAAAGCATCGTCTACATTGTGTTTATTCATTTCCCTACCACTATTCTTCTTCTTGCTCTTTATTTTCTTCCCCTCGTTTTTTACCCATCCTGGGTGCCAGAAACTGAGTCGCACCGGTGCCAAAAGGTGCACGGAGAGATTTTTCTCTCCTCGAACAGGAGATCTAACTTAGGAGGAATGCAGACGTTGATTGTCTTTCCATACCGCTAGCAGACGTCAAACTCAAAGTCAGCCATCTCTTTTAGGGTTGATTCGACATAGATCTAGTCTATAATTGCCCCTTCTTTTTCTTTTCTTTTCCTCTTCTTTTTTTATTTTTCATTGTTCGTTCCCTAGTTTTTACTTTTGATTCTAATTATTATTTCTACCAAGATTTAGTTTCAGACAGACTTTTAAGTATCTGGGAATGTGTGGACTTTATACAAAAAATATTAGTGTTCTTTTTCTTGCCTTTTTTTTTTTTCGGGGTGGGGGCCCGGGTGGTTGAGAACGATCCTAAATATGTTGTTTAAATCGCATAGCTTCAAATTAATATTGAGTGAAACAGATTTTTTAAATAAAAACTTTTATTAGACCAAATTGATATTTTTAGGCTTCCAAATCATTTCCCCTCTTTATCAAATACCTTGGTTAAAGAACAATAACTATTTCAATATAAAAAATTATGTCGAATCACCAGTTACGCATTATTCGCATTAGGGCAACATGGTCTGGCTTTGTTTTAACTTCGATTTTCCCATTTTATCTCAGTCTTTGTCTCTATCATATTAATTTTTCAACGATTATAGCGCACATTTCGCTCCCTTATTTCTACTAAACGATAAGTAAAATAGAAACTATTTTCAAGATTATTGTTTTATCATTGCAATTTCTTCACACGTAACGCGTCTTTGATACAGAGGAGCCATTTAAAAACTATTTTAGAGAACAATTAATCTACTCATTACTTTATATAATATACAAAAATCCATTCGAAATGGTACAGATCGACATTGTAAGCCATGGTATAAAAAAAAAACAAAAAACAACCAAACCACATGTAGTTATACCTTAATTATGTTACGTTAGTTGCTAAATTCACCCCCCCCTCCCCCCCCCCCCCCCCCAAAAAAAAAAAAAAAAAAAAAAAAAAAAAAAAAAAAAAAAAAACAAAAAAAAAAAAAAAACAAACACCTCCCCCCTCCCAAACACATACACTGCAGAGCTCAATGCCATATTTTTTTTACCTTATATTCTATAACGTGAATTTAAAAGTCGACATAGAATTATTCCGCTTTAAGGCAGATTTTGACATAATGTTGTGGATGGGCTCTATCAAAGCTCAATTTGACAACGAGACACATGGATCAAGGTGATCAATCTGGTTTAGATGGAAACTCTAACTAAAGTATGGATAGACCAACCTTAGACGGTCAAGACACATCCTTCATTCTTTGTCTGAATATTAAAACATCTAATACAATTAATTTCACACGGCTATTTAACATACATAAAATGGAGGCAAATTCTTTCTAACGTTCTTTAATGTTAAAAAACCCAAAACAAAACAAAACCAACAAACTCCTGTGAATGATTCCTGAGACACAATTACTAAAAGAGTTGATACCCTATGGATGTGAATCGTCGCGTGATGTAAACACTGGGAACTATAGGTTTAATTACGTTAGTTTTTGTTGCCGCTTTTTAGATGAAGATTTTTCTTTTCCTATTTTATCCATCAAATGCTGACTAACTTTTTGTTGCGGTGTTGTAAATGTAGGCCACATTGTACTGGGCCAATCTCCAGCTGTGTTGAACCAGTTAACGTACAACTTAATATTAGATCATTGTCGATGAATTCTTCCAATGCACTCTGCATTATATAAAAACAAGACATGAACTTGCGTTGTGTAAAAGCAGTACTTGATCTCATGACCTGCTTTTACATAATGCAGAGTAAGATTACTAAAATAATACTACTTATTCACTTCCTTTTCGACTTTCCCTTTTCTAAAAATAGGTCTGTAACCACAAGCCCGAGACACAAGAATAACAACAGTGCAACAGATTGCCAAAAGGAAAGGCAAAGAGAGGTCACAGCTTTGGCGCTAAATCTGAAAAAGTTTGTGTTACTAAAGAAGGACTATAAGATTTTTCGCAAAATTTATTGAAATTACTGCAAAAAGTTTGAATTTTACACATAATATACGCCCGAACAATAGATCTATATCGATCATTTTGTCTTGCTTTTGTTTGTTTTTTTTTTTTTGTTAGTTTTAGCTAAGACACTCAAGATAAAGTGAGATGTATGAGCACGCAACGTTTTTACCATCAAAATAACATGAATGGCGTGAGATCAGAATATCCTTTTCGATGGGTCCACTTTATTTTATTTGTTTTTACAACAGCGCAGGTCTCAAGTTCAATATAAGACTTTTCGAGAATATAGGACGGTGAAATTCCTTAAGAACACGATCACAGAGCTGACCACCGCGCCTTCAGGGCATCGTCCCACGCGATCGAACTAACATATGCTGTCCTCTGTTGGGTGACACATCACTGATGTGGCGGGAATAACAGGTTCCAGATTGTTACGATGCAGTTTCTTGCAAGTCAATGACCATGGTCGGAGTGGTACTGCTAGTAGAGAGGCTCTCCCACAGTTTTACAAACTAACCGAGAACGGGAACTACAAGAATCAAAGTTAAGGTCTAGAAGAACAAAAAAAAAGAACAAGCAGCTAACTAAGAAATTTTTTTTTAATTTACATCTTGTGCAATCTCCACGTTTTCATACTATTATATTGCATTGGTTTTCCTTTTTTTTGCTCTCTGTTTCTCTGTCTCTCTCTCCCTCTCTCTGTCTCTGTCTCTGTCTGTCTGTCTGTCTGTCTGTCTGTCTGTCTGTCTCTCTCTCTCTCTCTCTCTCTCTCTCTCTCTCTCTCTCTCTCTCTCTCTCTCTCTCTCTCTGTCTCTGTCTCTGTCTGTCTGTCTGTCTGTCTGTCTGTCTGTCTGTCTGTCTGTCTCTCTCTCTGTGTCTCTCTCTCTCTCTCTCTCTCTCTCTCTCTCTCTCTCTCTCTCTCCCTCTCTGTCTCTCTCTGTCTCTGTCTCTGTCTGTCTGTCTGTCTCTCTCTCTCTCTCTCTCTCTCTCTCTCTCTCTCTCTCTCTCTCTCTCTCTCTCTCTCTCTCTCTCTCTCTCTCTTAGCCTCGACGCCTTAATCTCTTTTTACTTTAAATTTCTTTTTCAGATCCTCTCGCTATTCAATAAAATGTATTGTTATATATTTTTTTTCTTTCGTCTCTCTTTTATTCCTCTAGAAATGTTCTTCTCTTCCCTACAAGCACTATAAATATGTATCAGGTTATCTTTGTGCAATTCTCCGATGTAGTCATTTGCTTTCGTTCCTTTCTCTCTCGCCTTATCTGTTTGTTACTCTTCTTGCAATCGTCTAACTCCCTTATCTGTCACTTTCACAGTCTGTCTCAATCTTTCTCCCACTTTCTATCTTCTCTCCCACCCTTATCTCCCCCCCCCCTTTCCCCCCCAAAAAAATATACACACATACAAACACACACTTCCCTTTTACATCAGTCTCTGTCTATATCTCTACCTTCTCCCTCTCTCATCTCATCTCTCTCTCTCTCTCTCTCTCTCTCTCTCTCTCTCTCTCTCTCTCTCTCTCTCTCTCTCTCTCTCTCTCTCTCTCTCTACCTGTCTCTCACGTTCCACACCTACTGTAGCACACAGGTAAAACTCAGTCAGCAAAATCCGTACCGTGGGAAAGTCGTGAACTTGAAAGCACAAATTGTTCCAGAAAGGCTAGGTGAGCCCCGGCGTGATGGAATGTCTACTCACACTCGAGTGGGTCCTACTCTTCACGTTGTTACTCCAGAGACAAGGAGACAGGTTAGGTAAGACCCGCGGGAGGGGTGGTGGTGCGGTGTGGGAATAATAAACAGAGCGGAAAATAAAAGAGTAAGAGTTTGGGCAAATTCGAACTTCGATTCTAACAATACGGGTTCGTTAGCATCGAACCGGTTTCACGTAATTGGACTGCGGCTGGATAGAATCCAATCATATCGAGTCATAAATACTGATATCTCACGAACCGGTTATTGGACTGCGGCTGGATAGAATCCAATCATATCGAGTGATAAATACTGATATCTCTCGAACCGGTTATTAGACTGCGGCTGGATAGAATCCAATCATATCGAGTGATAAATACTGATATCTCACGAACCGGTTATTGGACTCCCTCGAAAAACTTAATAATACCAGGTCGTTCTAGCAACAGTCTTTATCAGGAAGATTAAGAAGTGATAAGGATGGTGATAACTCAAGGTATCGGTGAAAGTTAGGCAATACCGTGCAAAATTGTGAGAAAGCGAAGTAACTCCCACGGAAATCTGCTTCTATTTTGATCTTCCAGTAACAGGAGATGACATTGTGGATGCTGAATTACAAAAATCAGCAAGGGAACAGAAAAGTAAGTATGGAAATTAAGAAAAAAAAGTTAGGTCTAAGATTTAGATGGTACAGGGATTGGTTGGGATTACACTGCACCATAAGATATCGTTGTTAGGATTCGAACCTGAGCTCGCCATATTGTCAGCCCAACGCTTTTTCAACTGAGCCGTTGGTAATTTTACATGAGCAGCGGCTGCCAAAATGTATGGAGCCTACCAAGAATGAGTTTACCTGGGTCATGACGTTTAATATTTGCTACTAATAAATACCAAAAAGTAAAAAACAAACAAAATAAACAAAAAAAAAAAGCAATAATTTTTTTTTTAAAACTATTCTACATCAGATTATTTTATTTTGGGCGTTAGAAACCAAAGTCAGGTAACAGAAAATTATTTATGAACAGGTTGCCCCTGTATTACAGATTGTAATTTGAATGTTGGTTCTCTGCCCTTTATAACATAAGCAACAATATATATCATTAACATCATCATCATCATCATCATCATCATCATCATCATCATCATCATCATCATCATCATATCCACCATCACCATCATGATCATCTTCATCATCATCACCACCATCATCACCATCATCATCTTCATCATCTTCCTTATCATCATCATAATCATCATCATAATCATCATCATCATCACCACCACCATCATCATCAACATCATCATTATTATCATCCTCCTCATCATCATCATCGTCTTCTTCTTCTTCTTCTTCTTGTTCTTCTTCTTCTTCTTGTTCTTGTTCTTCTTCTTCTTCTTCTTCTTCTTCTCCATTTTTTGCGAGGGGGGGTGCAGGTGTTATAATATACCCCAGAGAATAGACAACCATACTCCCTTTTGTGGCCTTTACATTTGGAGCAAGCATAAAAAAGAGGAATAAACGATAAAAAGAGAGACTGATTTGGCCTTTTCAATAGCAGCCAAGTAAATTAAAAAGGATTGATTTTTTGAGTCAGGTATGCATAGGCCTAGTTATACTAAGATTGAAAGATATCTATAATGCAATAATTATGCCTTTTAACAGATAACTAGTTACCTAACATAAATTATGTTGGTACTTATTTATCAGTGCAGGTAGGTACGTATGTAGGTAGTAACATTGTATAGATAGGTAGGCAGGTAAATAGATAGATAGACAAACAGACAGGCAGACAGACAGACAGAAAGACAGGTAGATAAACAGGCAGATGGATAGATAGTCAGTCAGATAGATAGATAGACACTTTCAGAGAGAGGGAGACAGAAACAGAGAGAGAGAGAGAGAGAGAGAGAGAGAGAGAGAGAGAGAGAGAGAGAGAGAGACAGACAGACAGACAGACAGACAGACAGACAGACACACAGCCAGACAGACAGAGAGGCCGAGCGATCAAAAGACAAACAGACAAAGAATGGCAAAGTAAGGGACTTCGGAAAAATATATACATTGAAGTATCATGTCCTAACACAATCAGAGATCAGAACAAAACCAACGAAGTGTGAGCATTTAAGTTACCATGGGCCTCTTTTGGCAATATCTACATGAAAAGCTGTACGGAAACTAATTACGGCGTTGAGCTTTGCCTTCGAAAAACGAAGAGAAGAGAACCGAAAAAATACGAAAGGCCAGGAGAAGGCGGAAGATTAAGAGTATACTATTAAGATGTAGATCTAGTCCCAGTCTGTTTCACAAGACGGTGTGTTCGGATTCTATAAAAGTTCATGACCTTAAATATATATATATTTTTTAATTAAACTAAAGCAGCGCTCCAGCCACAGTGTAGTCGTCTGACTGAGCCTCAATACACAGCGGAATACTCTGGCGAAGCGCGTTGCATATTGTGGGGTTCTGCGCATGTGTACCGAGAAAGCGTGATGCTATTAAAAGATAGTAGGTGTGCAAGGCGGTGGGAAGCTTCAGAAAATCCCGCTGTCATGACCCAGTGGCAAATTAAGCGCGGCCAGCCAGTCTTAAAATTTCTTAAGTGCTTAAGTCACCACAGGTGTTGCGCCTGCTATCGTCTGCAGCGCATGCGCAATCAGTCCAGACACGAGACAAGACAGCCAGACAGTAACCGGACTCAATGTCACGGGGTCATGAGGTCACACAGCTGCGTGCAGGTGGAGGGATTCCTAGGGAGTTACATGTACATGCTTTCTTGTCTCACTTTATTAGGAGTCCCCTATACAAGGTCAAGGTCAGAGTTAGTTTTTTTTTTTCTTCCTTTACTTGAAATTTGTTCAACAGAATTAATTGCTTAATTATGAGGATTGACTGTTTGGCCAAGTGATTGATGCAATGTTTGACAGTTTACAAGGTCGATCAATAGATTGATAGATTGATTGATTGGTTGATTCGATTTATATTACCTTCCTAAACTCAGCAGAACTACGTGCAACTACAGGTTTGAAAAGATGACATCCCCCTAACCCTTCTTTCTTTGTTCCTCTCCATTTCTCTCTCTCTCTCTCTCTCTCTCTCTCTCTCTCTCTCTCTCTCTCTCTCTCTCTCTCTCTCTCTCTCTCACTGAATTATTTTTGTGAAATGAAACAAAACAAAACAAACAAAACAAACACAACCAAAAAAAACCAAAACAAAACAGCAACAACAACAACAAAAACCATCAAACAAAACAATAAAATCCTACGTTAGTAAAGGCAATATTTGATAACTTACAGATAGAGTGATATGCTTCATCAGCTAGGCCGGATTGGTGTCTGTCTTCCTGCGGAGGAAAAAAGAAAGAACATGTAAATAAATCCCCAATTTAGGTGCAATTTTACTGTATCATAATCACGGGCGAATGAAATTTTAGAGTCGGTGATACGAAGGTAAATTACAGCAGGTAGTTTGACATCTGTTAAGAAAAAAATATTCGACAAGATGTTTAAAAATAATCTGCAGTGACGCATAAATTTATGGACAAGTTTCTGTATAATTGAGACTCTTGACTGCCGATTGAATAGAAAAATTTTCCAAAAAGAAACTCCACAGAGAGAGTTAATATCTTTATATGTTGAGAAAATCCATGTTGATATGCAAGAAAAGTTTATGAAATTTCTTGAAAATGTCTTTTATTGCCAAAAGAAAAGATCTGCGGTTGACGAACTTTCTAAGAGTGGTTGTTTTTTCGTTTTTTTAAACCCTAGCTCTTAACACCCCCCTTCCCTCTCTCTCTCTCTGTCTCTCTCTCTATCTGTCTGTCTGTCTGTCTGTCTGTCTGTCTGTCTCTCTCTCTCTCTCTCTCTCTCTCTCTCTCTCTCTCTCTCTCTCTCTCTCCATCCTCATCCCAATGTTGAACCATCGAATTTTTTATCCTCTGGTTGTCTATAACCCCAGATGTATCTCTTTGACGCCCTTGTTAATATTTTTAGGGCTGCTTCTAAGGGCCCTATCTAATCGATCTTTTCTTTTCTACATACCTATCAAAACATACTAGATACAGTTGCTAAAAAAATGAAATAAAAACTATGTCAGAAATATTTTGTGAAGGCATTTAGAACAATAAATTATTATTATTATTATTATTATTATTATTATTATTATTATTATTATTATTATTATTATTATTATTATTGTTGTTGTTGTGGAGG
>JAWDGP010004149.1:320000-327500 GCA_033675545.1 Elysia crispata | reverse complement strand
GCATTTAAAATATAACACTATTTTATTCTCAAAGCAAATGAGAAAGGGGAGAGAGAGAGAGAGAGAGAGAGAGAGAGAGAGAGAGAGAGAGAGAGAGAGAGAGAGAGAGAGAGAGAGAGAGAGAGAGATTGCTGATCTACTGTGTGATATAAATTGTTTTGTATTAATTTTCTTCTTCTTCTTCTTCTTCTTCTTCTTCTTCTTCTTCTTCTTCTTCTTCTTCTTCTTCTTCTTCTTCTTCTTCTTCTTCTTCTTATTATTATTATTATTATTATTATTATTATGTTTGTTGTCAATAGCAATGGGCCAATGTAGTGTAGCAGAGCAGTAAGACTACATGACTACACAGGGACCCTCTGTATCATTTTGAGACAATATTTTTTTTTTGTTGTTGTTAAATATAGACAGTCGTGTCATTTCATTTTGATTTATCAGTATTATCGTTGTTTTTGTTGCCGTTTGTATGTATTTGTTAAGGTTGTTGTTGTTCTAATAATTATTGTTGAAAGTTGTGGTTGTTTTTATTATCAATTTTTTATTAGTTGTGAATTGATGAAATTGTTTTTGTTGTTCTTATTATGGTGTAGTTTTTTCTGTTAAAGTTGCCATTTATTATTCCTGTTGTCCCAGTTTTTATTTTTATAGTTTTGCGAGTTTTTTGTAATAGTTTTTTTTTTTTTCATAATAAAAATATGCATAAATCTTCTTGTTGCATTGACTGCTATAATTTTCCTTTTGAGAGAGAGAGAGGGGCAAAATTATTGTCAATTCGCTTCATTTGGAAGTAATAAAATAACTATTAAGCAGAAAATACGGCACAGAGACTTTTCCAAAATGCAGAAAAGATCTACGATAGCTTTACTGCGGAAGGATTACATCAAACAATAAAACAAAACAAAAAAGAATGCCTTTTTGTTTTCAGTGATATGTGAGTCATTGTCTTTCTCTCTTTTTTAAAATTCTTTTTCGTGTATTTATAAATTGTAAAAACCACAAAAGTTAAAAAAAAAGATTTGCACCAATAATTTAAACCAAAAGAGTGAGTATTGACATGAAAAAGAGGAGCATTCAAACAAAAAGCTACAATACAAACATCAATCACAAAACGAACGACAATAATAAAAGTTCAGCAGAAGCAGAAGCAATAAAACGTCAATTAGTACCTGCAGGAATAACAAGACCGAAGGCAGCAACAACAACAAAAACAACAATAACACTAAAAACAGCAACAACAAAAACAACAATAACACAAACAACAACAACAACAACAACAACAACAACAACAACAACAACAATAACACTAACAGCAACAACAATAATAACACTAAAAACAGCAACAACAATAATAACACTAACAGCAACAACAATAATAACACTAAAAACAGCAACAACAACAATAACACTAACAGCAACAACAATAATAACACTAAAAACAGCAACAACAACAATAACACTAACAGCAACAACAATAATAACACTAAAAACAGCAACAACAAAAACAACAATAACACAAACAACAACAACAACAACAACAACAACAACAACAACAACAACGACGACGACAAAAATAACAACAGAAACCACACATCAGGGGAAAAAAACTCCCCACTTCGGAAAAAAAAGATTGTAGCAATAATCGGCAGCAAAATAGAAAAAACTGATGAATGAAAGCAATCCAAAAAAGGCCAATAGAATTTGTTTTCTTGTCTTGGCTAAGTCTAAGGTTAGGGACAAATCAGCCAAGTCAGAAAATTAAAATTACGAGAGAGAGAGAGAGAGAGAGAGAGAGAGAGAGAGAGAGAGAGAGAGAGAGAGAGAGAGAGAGAGAGAGAGAGAGAGAGAGAGAGAGAGAACTGGAAACAAGTAAAAGCACTCGGTTGAGTTACTGGCAGTAAATGTAAAAGGAAGAATGACAAAGAGTGGAGATAATTATGTTGGTTAATGATGATGCTATCAGTAATGGCCATGAACAATTTGATTGCTAATAATAAATTATAAAAATAAAATGATTTTTGTGAGGATGATGATGATGATTAGGACTGCAAACATCAAAATAAGTTCAATAGAACTTGATTAATTTAACAATCATATTAAGGTGAATAGCTTTTCAAACTTTGTCAATCATTTGCCTAATTAAACAAGCAAGAAAGTGAAGTCCGAGCTAAACAGATTTCTCTGATAAAGACCAAGTAAGCATGCTAGTGGCGCTTTTTATTTCTGTTTCCTCTATCTGTAGACGTATATGTATTTTCTGTGCATTATTTGAATGTCGCAATCCGTTACTGCAGTATCGACCACTGTCACGTGTGGCTTGACGAAAGTATCAAATCAAAGCACGTTTAGATTTTATTTTATTTTCACAATGGCGCGCAAAACAAACTTCGAACTGCCCTTCAGCTCGTGGCGGTTCGTGTGTTTACGAAGATTTCTGTACGACCGTGCATTATGCAAAGTTTTGAGATGTGTGAATGTGTGTGTGTGTGTGGGGGGGGAGGGAAGCTGCGTGAATTCGCGCATGTGTGAAGATGTGGTGACGTGACAAGCACACAAGCATCATGTCAACCAAAGCAAGACAGACGGGAAACGTAGTGGTTTAGGCCTACTGGCCTACTTTGCTGAGTTTGTGTGTCGCCGTGCACCGACGCGCCGTCCTGCGACCAATCAGCTTTCAGGATTACGTCTCTTGTTTGGCGCGCGCCAAGTTGCATCGGCAGCTGTGGTCTCGTGACTTGCGTAAAAAAAAAAAAGATTGATTTTATACTTTGCTACCTCCTCTCCCTTTTTTCCCCCCACTGTATGTTTTTTCCCCTAGTCGATGCAATGATACATAATGTATCTAATAAGAAAAAAAAAAATAATCAAAACACATTTCTCCTATTCTTTACATATCAATTGGCATTTCACCATCTTTTATCATTAAAATTCTTCGTTTCTATCGCTCTTTATTTCTTTTTTTTTTTTCCGCTGTTTCTTATCTTCTCCTCCCTTTTTATGCTTCTGCTGTGGACAAAAAATAAACCCAATTAGCTTAATGCTGTACCCGGAATGATATTGATCAATTCAACCCCCGCCTCCCTCCCCCCCCCCCCCCTTTTTTTTTCCCCTCTCTCTATCTAGTTATCTAAGATATTTAATATAATTCCACAGTCTCTTCATAGTTCATAGTATCATACTTTTACTGATTGGTGCCAGATCATTCAGATCAGTATAAATCTTTCTTCCCAAACACATCTTAACTCTTAAATTTCTCAAGCTGGCTACGCTTATTATTTTTCCCCACTGAATTTTCGTTATTAATTTTTTATTTTCGAATCGTTATTTTATTAGGCGTGTTGCTATTATATGTTTCAAGGAAGACAGGAGTCAACATATTATAGGACACAAGAGCAGCACATAACATGTCGTGTGCATCAACACCACCACTATCACCACTATCAATAATAATAATAATAATAATAATAATAATAATAATAATAATAATAATAATAATAATAATAATAATGACGATGATGATGATGATGATGATGATGATGATGATGATGATGATGATGATGATGATGATGATGATGATAGCGGTTGTATTGGTTGTGGTGATGATGATGATGATGATGATGATGATGATGATGATGAAGATGATGATGATGATGATAGCGGTTGTATTGGTTGTGGTGGTGGTGATGATGATGATGATGATAATGATGATAATGATGATGATAATGATATTAATTATAAAGATAATAATAATCATGATTTATAATAAAGATAATAATAAATTCAAATCAAAAGGATAGTTGTACCCAAAAAGTATGCTATGATGTAACATTTTTTAATCACGTTATATGATTTTTAAAATTTTTTTCTTTTTTTTTTTCTTTTTTCTTTGCTTTGTCTTGAACATCTCGCACTGTTTTTTGAAAATCGATTTTCCCAAATAATACAATCAACATCAAATCAGGACTGGCTAGTTCTTAGATCTAGCAAGTGTGATTGGAAATTATCTATGTTAGCTTCACTCACAGAGCCTCAATGAAATAAAGTTCAAGATGCTTGTAATCTGTACACAATGGCCTTACATTCTCTCTCTCTCCCTCCCTCCCCACCCTCTCTCTCTCTCCCTTTCTCTCTCTCACTCTCTCTCTCTCTCTCTTTCCCTCTCTCCCTCCCTCCCCACCCTCTCTCTCTCTCTTACTCTCTCTCTCTCTCTTTCCCTCTCTCCCTCCCTCCCCACCCTCTCTCTCTCTCTTACTCTCTCTCTCTCTCTTTCCCTCTCCCCCTCCCTCCCCCTCTCTCTCTCTCTCTCTCTCTCTCTGTCTCTCTCCCTCCTTAT
The DNA here is from genome assembly GCA_033675545.1 of Elysia crispata. Lineage (NCBI taxonomy): Eukaryota > Metazoa > Mollusca > Gastropoda > Plakobranchidae > Elysia > Elysia crispata. The sequence continues at coordinate 323,173 of JAWDGP010004149.1, read as the reverse complement.
CTCTCTCTCTCTCTCTCTCTCTCTCTCTCTCTCTCTTTCTTCATGAATGAAAAAAAGATAAATTGTTGAAAAAATATTTTTTGAACGGCTTGTCCCTCTTAATATTATCGTTCACTAAAAGGTGATGAGCAAAACTATTGTAATTTAAGACACCACTACTCAACTGCATTTACAAATACACATTAAATTTTCCCTTCAAAGTATTTACCAGTACAATATAAATACAGCTCTTTTTCTTTTCAAATATAAAACCATTAATCAAAAGCAACTGGTGGGGCATTCCACGGAACAATAATCAAAAAACGTAATGCATGTATATATCAATATATATCAAACAAAATAGTTACAGGATTAAGAAAAAGAATTGTTGCTTAGTTTAAAAATTCAAAAAAAAAAAAAAAAAATTGTTCACAATGCAAAATGATTATAGTGTGGTAGTTGAGTATCTGTGCTTAGGTACGAGCTACAGCAGGAGAAATACAAGAAAACCTTTTACATTCCTCCTCATCGGGTTTCTCACAAAATTAATGTGAGATGGATGGGTAGATAGATAGTCAGATAGATAGATAGATAGATAGATAGATATATAGATAGACAGATAGATAGATAGATAGATAGATAGATAGATAGATAGATAGATAGATAGATAGATAGATAGTCAGATAGATAGATAGATAGATAGACAGATAGATAGATAGATAGATAGAAAGATAGATAAATGGATGGATGGGTGGATAGATGGATGGATGTATAGATAGATAAACAGACAGAGAGATAGATGCTTAGATAGATAAGTAGATAGATTGATAGATTGATAGCTAAATAGATATCTAAATAGGTAGAAAGATAGTTATATAGATAGATGGATGGATAGATAAAAAGACATGTATATATATTTATATATAGATGAATGGATAAATAGATAGATAGATATATAGATGGATAGATGAATAGAGAGATAGATAAATATATAGACAAATAGATAGGTACATATATGGACGGATAGATGGATAGATAAATATATATAAAGATAGAATCGACAAATGAATAGATATGTAGACAGATAGATAAATAGACAGATAGACAAATAGATAGGTAGATATATGGACGGATAGATGGGGAGATATATAGATAGATGGATAGATGAAAAGATCGAAAGATGAATAGATATGTAGATAGATAGATAGATAGATAGATAGATAGATAGATAGATAGATAGATAGATAGATAGATAGATAGATAGATAGATAGATAGATAGATAGATAGATAGATAGTCAGATAGATAGATAGATAGATAGATAGATAGATAGACAGATAGATAGATAGATAGATAGAAAGATAGATAAATGGATGGATGGGTGGATAGATGGATGGATGTATAGATAGATAGACAGACAGAGAGATAGATGCTTAGATAGATAAATAGATAGATTGATAGATTGATAGCTAAATAGATATCTAAATAGGTAGAAAGATAGTTATATAGATAGATGGATGGATAGATAAAAAGACATGTATATATATTTATATATAGATGAATGGATAAATAGATAGATAGATATATAGATGGATAGATGAATAGAGAGATAGATAAATATATAGACAGATAGGTAGGTACATATATGGACGGATAGATGGATAGATAAATATATATAAAGATAGAATCGACAAATGAATAGATATGTAGACAGATAGATAAATAGACAGATAGACAAATAGATAGGTAGATATATGGACGGATAGATGGGGAGATATATAGATAGATGGATAGATGAAAAGATCGAAAGATGAATAGATATGTAGATAGATAGATAGATAGATAGATAGATAGATAGATAGATAGACAGATAGATAGATATGTAGACAGATAGATAAATAGACAGATAGACAAATAGATAGGTAGATATATGGATGGATAGATGGGGAGATATATAGATAGATGGATAGATGAAAAGATCGAAAGATGAATAGATATGTAGATAGATAGATAGATAGATAGATAGATAGATAGATAGATAGATAGATAGACAGATAGATAGATATGTAGATAGATGAATAGATAGATAGGTAGATAGATGAATAGATAGATAGATCGACAGATGAATATATAGATAGGTAAACAGATGCATAAATACACACATAACATAACAGACAGACATAGGGTGTTTGCTGTTTGATACAGATTCTGCACAACATTATCAGGGTAATTTCAGGTCTCTTTCCTTTTTGCATATCAAACATAAGCCCCCGTCGAGCAGTGCAGAACTGAATAGACAAGGCCCTTAAAACATCTATGGCAGTTTCAGTTTTTTCGAACACCCCGAAGAAAGTTTCTTGAATGTAACGGCTGACGCTCTAATTTCACAGCCACCAACGCTCTATAAGGAAGAACAGACTTTCTCTTTCTTTCTTCTTATGTGCTGTCTATTTAGTCATGATAGAGAGATAGACTGAAGGAGAAAATTATAAGGGAGAAGAAAAGTGTTAAACAATTTTCCTTTTAACAAAGTAGATAGAAAGATGGTGAAGCGAGAAGGGAGAAAAGCAAAGAGGGATTCAGCGATGGATAAAATAATTATAGGATAAGATACAGCTTTCTTTGTGACGCATATAAAATGGTTTGATTATATTTCTCAAGATTTTACAGGAACTAAAAAAAAAATTCCAACAACAGCGCCTCAAAACCTCCCTCCTATACTATTTTCAGAATACTAGAAAATTAATGATTTAAAAAAAAGTTAAACAGTACAAGTGAAATTATCAGACTTAAGAGATTTACTAAAAACTTCGAGATGGGGGAGAGAGTGACTGTCTAAATCGCTCTAGTCTATTTTTCATAATTATTAAGATCTTTCTAAAAGAGTAGTAAAGAGAGAGGGAGAGAGGGAGAGAGAGAGAGAGAGAGAGAGAGAGAGAGAGAGAGAGAGAGAGAGAGAGAGAGAGAGAGAGAGAGAGAGAGAGAGAGAGAGAGAGAGAGAGAGAGAGAGAGAGAGTAGTGTAGAAAAATCAACCACAAACCTAGATCTAGCTCAAGACCGACAAATAAGACGAAAGACGTGAAAACATTATAACAGATGGAATGAACAGGGATCGAACCTGCGCCTCGATGCGGCACCCATCGCCTTGCCGAGACAAGACTAGGCACTTAGCCACTGAGCTATCCGCATCTACA
>JAWDGP010004149.1:300000-315000 GCA_033675545.1 Elysia crispata | reverse complement strand
AAAACACAACAAAAAACCAAAAACAAAAACAGAATTTAAAAAAAAAAAAGACCAACCGGAAAACAAACTCACGTTACCGTATCGATCATAATGTGCAACAAGTTGAAAATGAGCAGAAGTGAGGGAATCCCCCATCGACATCTTCCCATCGCTTGCCTTGAGGTTGGGATAGCTTCAGCAAGAAACAATCAGGTCCGGGGAATGAATACACAGCCTATACAGGGCACCACACACTAGCTAATCTGTTGCACGATTTATGGAGTTTTCGTACAAGGCAACATTTTTTTTTTAAAATAAAAGAGACATTTTATCTCACATAACGTCACAAAAATAACCGTTTTTATTGAAAAAACTTTTCAATTGCTCAACCTAATTTTTAACCCTTATACTTGCACAGAGTCAGAAAATAGCGTTAGAATAGAACCGTGTCCTACTGAGTTACAAAACTCCGCGCTGTCAACTGAACCACGTTATTCCGAACTCAACGCGAGAGTCGCAGGTTCCAAGCTTGACCCCCCCTTGAGCGGTAAAGTGTTTGATCACCTTAGGACCGGATATCAGTATCAATGGCAACCATGGTGACACCGGGTGTTCATTGGTCAGCTGAGATTCACATCGGCCCGAGGGGTGCCGCCCTCTCGTGTCTTCCGCCACCGCCACCGGGCGCTGGCTGCTGCCGGCCCGTACATTTTCTCGTTCTCTCACTTTCCCTACCAGATTTCTCCGACACTGAATTCTCAGCGAGGGTGGGGGGAGGGAGTAGGGGTGGGCAAGACTCGGCGGTCTGCCCGTGTGTGGCAGACGACTGCCGTGCTACTTAGCCAAGCTGGCATAAGATGTGGGGAAAGTGTTCTGGCATTTGCCCTACTATCGCAGCTAGACTGGCACCGGCGAGCTTAGGTCTCCAACAATGTCCACAGGAAATAAAAGAGGGATAAAATAATGGCTGAGTGGGAGGGATGGAGGGAGGGGGAGAGGGAGAGGAGGTGTCATTTTAATGGCTTAGGTCTCGGGGTTTGTCAGCGTCTGGCCTCGCTGCCAGCGACTAGCAAGCAACTTGGCTCAGTTCTGCTGGTCTCGCTACCGTCCAGCCGTCTGCCACTAGTAAATGGATTTGGTGTTGTCGCAGTTGTCATGGCAACAGGTCCCGATAGTAGGTGAAGGATGGTGGGAGTGGAGAAGGGTGGTTATTTTGGGATATCTTTTTGATCATGGATGCATGGGAAAGGAGGGGGTTCAGAGAAGGATGGCTATAATCTATAAGATAACATAAAATTTGACCAGTCGGGTGAGCGGATGGGGGATAACTCTTATTAAAGTTACCAGACGCCGTGTACATTATGGGGCCGGTCCTTAGAACATATTCTTCCTTCCTTTTTCCTGGTTGCCTCTGTATGTCTGTCTGTAACTGTGTGTCCGCATGTTCGTCTTCCTCTCTCTCTCTCTCTCTCTCTCTCTCTCTCTCTCTCTCTCTCTCTCTCTCTCTCTCTCTCTCTCTACCCCCAAGCGAACCGGTACACGTTTTTCCTATTTATTTTTTTGTTGTTTCCTCTGCCTTTGTTTCAGGCCTTGGTAACATAATTATCATAAGATGAAGCGCCCGATACAGAATTGCAGATTATCACCTAATAGGAATTCTACACTTCCTTCTGCCTTTGATCTGGCTCGCTTTGAATATCCACAGGACTCAATGCTGAAAGTTACAGGTCCGAATGGATATTTCCCATATATCTGTATAAAGATGGTCGCTCTACAGTCTATTGAGATGAAAGCTTAGCTCTGAAAAGATCCACTCGAGTGATCTGATATTATGTTTTAGCATTATCAAATCTATAGATTATACTATTAAAATCTAGCCATCCGTTGCAACATTTACTACATATGACAAGTTATAATCTATAATTATATATATATATATGTTTTTTTTTTTATTTTTGCCTTTTATAAGGTGACATGAGAGAGTAAAAAAGAGATTATCCGCTAAGCGTAACTAAGTCCCTCTTTGGCAGACAACTCAATATCTAATACTGTACTTTGTAGAGCCTTGCTCAATCCAGTCAACCATGCAAAACTTACAGCATGCATCAAAGAACTTTTGTTTATTCATAGAATAGTGAAATATTGGCCCCATGTAAAGCTTACAACTTGCATCATCAAAGAACTTTTTTTATACCTAGAATAGTGAAATATTGGCCTCATGCAAAGCTTACAACTTGCACCATCAAAGAACTTTTTTTTATACCTAGAATAGTGAAATATTGGCCTCATGCAAAGCTTACAACTTGCATCATCAAAGAACTTTTTTTATACCTAGAATAGTGAAATATTGGCCTCATGAAAAGCTTACAACTTGCATCACCAAAGAACTTTTTTATACCTAGAATAGTGAAATATTGGCCTCATGAAAAGCTTACAACTTGCACCATCAAAGAACTTTTTTTATACCTAGAATAGTGAAATATTGGCCCCATGCAAAGCTTACAACTTGCATCATCAAAGAACTTTTTTTATACCAAGAATAGTGAAATATTGGCCCATTCGGCTCAGGTTAAAACAACTATGATCGCCATTTTATAAACTGGGTCTACATCTAAGGTTGGATCTAGGCGTGAGGCAACTTGAAACTCACGTGAAGTTAACGATTGTTTAGGGTGATCGAAGATTCAGATGATCACTGGCTCCAGTGCCGATGGGTGGACATCATTGTATAAAATCTCCTCATATGCACCAAGTTCTGATAGTTTTCTGCCAAACAACATGGCGGCTTATCTTTCTGATAAAAATTGCCACAGAGCAGCCCGTAGTCCCAGTTCCTTATTGTGAACCAATTCTAATGGATTGTTTTCTTGTGAAAGAGTCCATAGAGGCTCTATTAATTAAGACGAGACGCTTATGTCCTTAGATATCAATATAATGCAAATGAGGGCATAGTTATACAAAAATACAATCATATCTAAAAAAAACATAACCGAGTCTCTATATAGAATAGATATACTTTCTAAAATGAATCTTTTTTTTTTTTAAACAACACATAGAGAGTCTGAGTTAAGATAATTACTGAATATTATAGCATTGAAGGAGAATATCGGAAGCTCTATAAACATGCTGGAGTCAGTCCGGCACCAATTCTCCAAAGATGACTTAAAAAACATCTACGGTTTTTTAAAGATGATGCCTTCCATAATCTGAATAGAGGGGAGTAAACTCTAGTGTTCCGTCTTCGAACAAGCCACAACAGATTGAACAAGGACATCTACACAAAGTTCAGAATTGGTGCAACCCCGAACAGTTTCTGTCCTTGTGGAAATGGCACTTGGACAATTGAACACATCCTCCAGGAATGCTCCACCCACTCAGGACTAAGACAGCAGACCTGGCCCCCAACCCTCAACCCTCCATGAGAAACTCAATGGCACTGAGGAAAACCTCCTCCTGACGGTGGAGTTTGTCAGAGCCAACGAAGTCCAGGTTTGATAGACTGCGAATGTCACGGGAACCAAAAAGAAGAAAAGAATCCCTACAACAAACAGAATCCGAGGCGGCATCACTTCCCCTTAACAACACTTAGGGGCTATTTATCTTCTAAGCGACCTGCGGTCTACAGTCTTTTAAGAATGTGCTTCCAAGTCTATTAATAAAAGGTGAGAATGGACAAGTTGTTTTGAATGACGTCAGTCAGGAGTTCTCACCCCTTTACAGAATATTTGTCGTTGATCAGATGCGGTAAAACCTAGCGCTTACAATTCACTTATCATTTAGAACCACCAGTGACGTCACACTTTTTCTCCTTACTCTAATGACGTGTTTGGAGGCGCTGCTAGGCAGATTGAGGAATAAAGCGTATTATCGAAGCAGTGAAAACAGCTAATAATCATACTTCTGTTTAGAACAGCACTGTTCCTTCTTTTCCATCTTCGATATCTGTGTCGGCACATAGTTTCAGATTTATAGACTTGTTGTGCTGACAAATTCAGCTGTTGAGTCCCCAGGGATGTGTTTGTCACCAGATTATTGTCTCCGTGTAGAGAAGACTGGACAACTTAAGCTAAACAGTTCGGGTTTCTCTTGCTTGTGGCCATTATTATCCACAATGGCGTCAACGATTTCTTTAATCAGAACATCATCTGTTTTGTTCTACATGGCGTGGCCACGTCTGAGTGTGGAAATTCTGGTTTGTTCTTCTCTGTTACAGTTGGAAAATATGATTTTTTTTTTTTTTTAATGCAAATCATAGTTTACTTCAATTGTAAAAGTGAAGGTAATAGGTACCTCTGTGTACCTTAACTAATACTTCTTGTACTCGCAACATTACCGTGAGAAAGAAAGTATTCATCTTGGATATATAAGTTAGTCTGGATTCGATTTTTATTTAAGTTCAATATGCGAAGTCAGCTAATTTTGCACCTTCTAAATCTATTTTTAGATTCTTTTAAACGCATGTATAAGGTCTGTTAAATTCCTATAAAAAATTGTCTAAAGATGCACAATCTTGCTGGAAATTCTGCCTTTCGTTTAGTTTTAACCAACTTGTTAACGGACAACTCCTGCACAAAGATTTACATTTTACAAAATAATTATCCACAATTCTTTTGACTATCTGATCTGCATAATCACGATTCACACTTTGCAACTTTTGCAAACAGTACAAGAGAAATGAAAAATGACTCAAGACATTTAGCTTTTATAGATGATGTCTAAAGAGGAAAAAAAACAACAAGCAAACAACCCCAAAAAAGAGTATCCATAGGGGTTAGAAATAAAAAGGTTAGACAGACAGAAGCAAAAAGTGAGAGAGAGAGAGAGAGAGAGAGAGAGAGAGAGAGAGAGAGAGAGAGAGAGAGAGAGAGAGAGAGAGAGAGAGAGAGAGAGAGAGAGAGAAACCTAGACCGATACATAGATTAAGCATATAGTATTAAAGGCTTTTTTTTTTCAAAAAAAAAAAAAAAAAAAAAAAAATAAATGAATGAAAAAACAAATACAGAGATAAGAGAATAAATAAACAAATAAAGAAAGAAAAAAAAGGCCCTGCTGATCAGTAGCGGCTGGACACCCAATGTACGTAACAAGCTATAACGGAAACGGAAATAACCCTTTGCTCCAAGATGGCGGAGCGTCCAGGCGAGAAGTCAGTTCAGAGCACAGTATTAATGCGCCTCTACATGGTAGGGGAGCGGTGGGTACCTCAATATTGCTCTCTTTTCCGTCTCCTAAGTTTCTAACCGAAAGAAAAGAAAATTGGAGAAGTGGGGGGAAAAGGGTGGGGGAAGGGGAGTCCTCTATAATAGCTTGAGCTGCAGATGGCTTTAAAATGACTTCGATAACAACGAAGGGTGTTAGAGTGGTTGACGAAGGAAGAGGGGGTGGGAGAGGGGTGTGGGGAAGGCAGTAGGGGGATAGGGGTTTTGGTTTAAGATTTTTTATTTTTTCGTCTTTATACTTCACTACGCTGACCAGCAAACAGCTTCAGGCTGGAAACTTCTGAACATCTCAATGACGATGTTCGTTAAAATGATCTGTCTGTCTCTCTACCTCTCTCCCTATCTATATACTTCTCTCTATCTATCTATCTGTCTCTCACCCTCTCTCTACCTCTCTCCCTATCTATATATTTTTCATCTCTCTCTATCTATCTGTCTCTCACCTTCTCTCTACCTCTCTCCCTATCTATCTACTTTTCTCTCTCTCTATTTATCTGTCTCTCACCTTCTCTCTACCTCTCTCCCTATCTATCTACCTCTCTCTCTCTATCTATCTGTCTCTCACCTTCTCTCTACCTCTCTCCCTATCTATCTACTTCTCTCTCTCTCTATCTCTCTGTCTCTCACCCTCTCTCTACCTCTCTCCCTATCTATATATTTTTCATCTCTCTCTCTACCTCTCTCCGTATGTATCTACTTCTCTCTCTCTCTCTCTCTCTCTCTCTCTCTCTCTCTCTCTCTCTCTCTCTCTCTCTCTCTCTCTTTATCTTTCATCTCTCTCACACTTGTTTTCCCTTCCTCTTCTATTCAAAATTCTTCCACCTTTACTGCCTTCCTTCTTTTAGTTAGTTTTTTTTTTTCTTATTCTCATCCTCTTTTTTTTTTTTTCCTAATTCCATTCTAACTTATCTCCAATGTTATTCCTCCATCCCTAGACCATACTTTTTGTTCTTAATAGCGACTGAATATTTTATTCTGCCTCTACATCTTCATTCGGAGGAAAACAGGCAACAACAAGGCAGCTCTGTGCTTTCATTCCGTATGACTGCCTGTGCGTGTGTCAGTCTGCCACCCCCACCTCTTTTCTCTCTCTCTCTCTCTCTCTCTCTCTCTCTCTCTCTCTCTCTCTCTCTCTCTCTCTCTCTCTCTCTCTCTCTCTCTCTCTCAATCTGCCTCTCTCTTTCTTTCTCTCTGTTTCTGTCTGCCTGCCTCTCTGTCTGTGCCTGTCTATCTGAATCTGTCTCTGTCTATATGTCTCTCTCTCTCTTCTCCCCTCTTCTCTTTCTCCCTCTCTCTCTACCCCTCTCCTCCCTTGCAAACTGTAACCCCCCCACCTCCACCCCCCACCCCCCCAGACCACACAGAGGAGACGTCACCCGCTATCCACATCACAACCTCATTAGCCGACAATGTGCCAGCCCCTAATAGGCCAGTTACGTCGTGCCAACCTCATGAGGCTTACTGCTCAAAGGAAAGGTCACATCTCCGAGCGGGCCAGCAATTTTTGGGAAAAAAATATAAAGAAAAAAACTAAATTAACAAAAACTAAAAAAACAAAATCCCAAACCCACCAAACCGCCAGGTGCTACTCATGTTTCTTATACTTGAAATAATATACCATCCCTCTTTTTATTTTTCACATAATTCTACGGACCGAAAACGATGGGAGAAAAAAACAAAAACAAAAACAAAATCTCAAATCAAAATAAAAAAATAAAATAAAATAAAAAAAAAAACCGCTAACACACATACCACAGCAATTATTTATTTAAAATCTGATATGCCATTGTGAGATGTGATGAAACAAAATAATAATAATAATAATAATAATAATAATAATAATAATAATAATAATAATAATAATAATAATAATAATAATAATAATAAAAACAACAACAACAACAACAATAACAACGACAACAATACATGTAATAATAATAATAATAATAATAATAATAATAATAATAATAATAATAATAATAATAATAATAATAATAATAATAATAATAATAATAATAATAATAACATTAATAATAAAAGACGGTGATTATAATAGTTACCTAATATTATTCATGTCTTACGCAACGTGAAATCGGGTCCACACATTTCCAGCTACAACACCAGCCATATCGAGATATCGCTAATGTCATGAAATCTGTTAATAAAAATAAGACATGAGTACAATACAAATTATAAAAGGCATTTACATTACTTTTTATTTCTACCACGAGACGAAATGGGCGTCAAGTGGCTCTATCGGTGGAGCGGAGGATACACAATGATAAGGTGCAGGATTCGATCCTCGGTCAAACCATACGGTGATTGGGTTGGATCTCACCTAATCAGCCCTACCACTGGCTGGACGGGATCCTGCTGGCACCTTAGTTATGAAGATCGTGAAGAAATCAGAGGAGAAAGCGCCCGACAGCCCTGGTCCTCACAGGAATGGAGCATCATCTTCAGGAGGAATTCAATCTACTAAAAGTCTCTACTTGTCTGAGTCTGATTTATTTACCTGTCTCTCGCGAACTTTTTCTTCACTGCATTTCTTCTTAATAGTCTTTAATACATTTCTCTCTCTCTCTCTCTCTCTCTCTCTCTCTCTCTCTCTCTCTCTCTCTCTCTCTCTTTTTCTTTCCTCTTTGTCCTTCTCTCTCTTTTCTAGCTCTCTCTGGCTCCCTCTGTTTAGGAGAGTTTGAATATAAAAACAGATATATCGCAGGACATTTGCTATTTCCGTATCTATCTGATCGGTGCTTACAAAACCATTTTTGGTTACCATTCTAACATTCTGGAATAATTCGCAAGAAACTGATATAAAAGAAAACTACAAAATGCATTAATTTGACAGAAACAATGGACATTGTCAGTCCTAGCTTTGAACGCCTCTTAAAACAACAGCACGTTAAAGCTTTGCGCTACGGAAAAAAATAAAGCAGGACGTATTCGAATTGTATAAAATTAATATTTATATAGACTACTGTCAAGAGCGAATTTCAAAATTGCACACAGCTTGTCTTTATAAAACTTTATCGCGAAATGGGCATCAGATCAACTCTCATTTAATGGCCGAGAATTTCATTTCGATGGGAGATCAGACGATACAATGTAATGAATTTTTTTGAAAAACTAACGTATATTTCAGTCCCTGTTTGAATACTGGAAAAAAAAAAAAAGATGAGCTACAGAAAAGAAGGAATTTGTTCCATTGTAACAATTTATTTTCCATATTGAACTTCAAGGATACTTCATGTAACTTGAGACAATCACGTTACAGGTGCGTACTTCTTCATTTTCATGCTTGTTTGATTTTTTTTTCCCTTAATTTATGTTCCATAATTTTTCACTATGAAAATAGTTACAAACTTTACCCTTGTCTCCCTGAATCTGTAGCTAAACCTTTTGGTTACAAAATGACCCAGAAAAAAATTTTCCGAATGATGGATTTTTTTTTCTTCCCCCCCCCCCCAAAAAAAAAAAAAAAAAATTCTTTCCGCCGTTCACAAGTACAATCATAACAAACCTTAAAAAAAATACAAACAACAAAATCCTTATTCTCCCTAAACATGAATTATCTTTAATTTCTGCTTGCCATTTGCTGTCCTTCTTAACTGTCGTATCAGTGAACTCCAAAACCCATTCACTGATATAGCTGTCACACCGAGTGGCAGATTCTCAAGACCAGTTCACAACCATAGCTGTCCTGTCAGTCCAAACCTGATCGCTTCTTTTTTAGGTTTTAACAACTGCACAGACCTCTCCACCCAGACTTTACAGTACTCAAGACCTGATCTGAGGCTCTCTGCCCTACTTCCTTCTTTCCCTCTCTTCCTTCCTTTTTTTTTTATTATAGCATTGCTGCTAATCTGGACTGCACTGTTTTCATCCAATATTGACCCGGCCTGGCAAACTTGGGCACAGTTTCAGCAGCTCTGTGTTCCGTGCTCACCCACTACATCAGGTTTACAGTGCTCACTGCTGTCTCTCGTATTCTCTCTCTCTCTCTCTCTCTCTCTCTCTCTCTCTCTCTCTCTCTCTCTCTCTTTACTCTCTGTCTCTACTTGTCTCATAATCTCTCACTCTCATAGGCATTATTTGGTTTCTCTCTCTTTTACTCTTTATTCACCATCTATCTATCTATCTGCCTCAATGTTTCACTACAATAGAACATAGCTTTGAGCTATTAGTAAGTCTTGTTTAGACACTTTTACAAAGACGGACCGAGATGTTTTGTTGACATCACCTGCGAAGTGTATTTAATCTCTTTGATGACACACAAATCACTGAATTGTTGACAATTTGAATGCAGTTTTCATCAAAGCATTTTCAACTTTTTCTCCGCGCGCATTCTACGCTCAACTTTTCCTTATTATAAACTGGACACGGTTATAATTACGAAATGACCAGTGAATAATTAACTGAAAGAATATCCCTTATCAGAATTTGAGTGACATATGAAACCCCAGTGGTCCTCACACTTTTCCGTTTATTCACCTTTTTTATCTTCCTTTTTCCCCCCCTCTTTCTAACCTTCGTAAAGACCACAGTTTTACAGAGATACTTTACAGCGCTGTTTGACATGAGATAGATGAGAAATCTCAATCTTTGAATGATAGTCTAACATAGTTGATGAATATTGCTCGCAATTGACCACTAGGCTGGCTGTAGACTGACCAGCGGATGACTCCAACCAGAAAAAGACGGAAATCAGTAACTGTTGTTCAAAACTGCATCTCATAATCTCTGTGCGTTAAGTCCCCTTTGCTCCGCCATTAATCCTGAATAACACATGAAGTGCCGATTCGAAAAATAATAATGATAATAATAATAATAATAATAATAATAATAATAATAATAATAATAATAATAATAATAATAATAATAATAATAATAATAATAATAATAATAATAATAATAATAATAATAATAATAATAATAATAATAATAATAATAATAATAATAATAATAATAATAATAATAATAATAACCATTTATAAAGCGCCGTATATCACCTTAAATAAAATGCTCTAGGCGCGTACAGATTTTTCACAATAAAAACAGTAGATATATAATTTGACATCAATAAGACCCTAAAACATGAAAGAGGTCACACAAAGGCTTGTTTAAAAAGGAAAGTCTTTAAATGTCGTTTAAAATTGTCGTGTGTAAAAGATAGTTTTAAATATGCCGGGAGGGCATTCCATTTAATGGAAGAGTAAATTGAAAAAGCCCTATCACCTAGCGTTGAATGAGATCGTGGTACAGCTAGTTTATTATTACCACTTGATCTTAAAACTCTATTAGGCCTATGACATTCTAAAATTTCTTGAATATAAAAAGGAGATATATTTTGAAAAAATTTATGAACAAAGGTCAGTACTTTAAAATCAATTCTTTGCTTAACTGGAAGCCAGTGAAGATCTTTTAAGACAGGTGTAATGTGCTGATGCTTTTTAGCACAGGATACAATCCTGGCTGCCTGATTTTGTACTCTCTGAAGTTTAATTATTGAGTTAAGAGATACTCCAGTAAGCAATGAATTACAGTAGTCTATTCTGCTCATTACTAAAGAGCTGACTAGAAGTTGAGCAGTATCTTTATTAATATAGCTTCTGATCATGCCAATATTCTTAAGATGGTAGTACGATTGCTGACATATGCTATTGATCTGACAAGACATAGTAAAATTTGCGTCTAAATAACATCCCAGATTCTTTACTGAACTTGAAACAGGAACGCTGGAACTTTTTATTTGAACACTATTAAAGTTAAGATCTATAAGAGCTTTGTTCGTCCCGAACACGATCACATCTGTTTTATCACTATTTAACTTAAGTTTGTTAGAGTTCATCCAATCTGCAATTTCAACCACACATTTCTCGATTGACTCCTTTTGGTAAGATGCAGTCTCAAGCGTATTATCAAGTGGTACATAGAGCTGGGTGTCGTCTGCGTAGAGATGATAATTTACTCCATGCCGCTCTGCAATGTCAGCTACAGGTGCTGTGTACATGGTGAAAAGTAGAGGTCCCAGGACAGAACCTTGTGGGACACCATATTTTAGAGGAGATGGAGTTGCTTTGTTATTGTCGATGGATACTGTCTGCGTTCTGTTCTTAAGATAAGCATTAAGCCAATAAAGGGCTTTTCCATCGATGCCAAAACGTGAATGCGCGCGAGCCAATAGTATATCATGGTCGATTGTGTCGAAAGCAGCGCTTAAGTCCAGTAGAATCAACAGAACAGACTTTTTATTATCGATGTAATGCCTTCAATCTCCACAAACCCTTTCCTCACAATGGACAGTATGGGACTCCGACATAAACCAAACCTTGTACAATCAAACATACAAAAATTCCCATTAAGAAGAAACAAAAATGACATTCTAACGTTTTCTCCCAAAGCCTCGTTTTGCCCGGAAGCCTCATTGAGTAAACTGATTTCGTGTAAAAACAAACACATACGACGAGAATCTGTGTGACAAGTTGAATATCCCCAAAGTTTTTCTGGCAATTTTTTTCGGCCACCACAAACCTCAAACCAACCACATCTAGTAAGAGCAGGTATGCCATGGGAAGATCCAATGGGCGTGACCAGAAACTGACCAATGGCGCACGACATAGTTTGGCATGAGGTTCTGTCCCTAGCCGTGCGTGACGCGATATACAGCAGAAGTCGGCGGGTTCCTCTGCGGTCACTCAGACCCACTGGTAGCCACTGAGTGACCGCGTTACAGACCACACTGCCCAGCTAGCTGGCCGCGATGACCTCCTCGCTAAGGTTGTGGGCGGGGTCAGGGTCGAGCTGAGCTTCAGAAACAAGGAACTAACTAGGTCAATGGTTAACACGACTGATGGGATATCATTTAAGGAGTAGGTGCAACTTCCCCGCTCCCCGCTCTCAACAAAAAAAAAAAAAAAAAAAAAAAAAACATAAAAAAAGAAACAGATAACAAGCAAACCACAACACAAAAAAAAACACAAAAAAACAAGAAAATATTAAAATTTATGTCATGCCCTTGTTATAACTTCGATAGCATCAGCACGACATAGCTCAGTTGGTAAAGCATTTGAGTGACAATCAAGAGGTCCAGGGTTCGATCCCCGGTCCAACCACCCGGTAATTGAAGCGGATAAGCGGATCCTTAGAGGGCACAATACGACAGAATGAACCGATATAGTTAATATATATCTTCTCCCACAACCAAACACAATCTAGATGACGCCTGGAACCAAGATCGAACAGCAAAGCTCGGAGCTGTCTTGTTTCTTTATTTTTTTCCCTCTTTTCTTCTTCTTCTACTTTTTAAAATTTTTTTTATTAGCAAACATGCTTGTGACAATTACTCCATCTTTCTACCTCACTGGAATGTCATTACAGGTAGGAGCAAAGAGAAGTTTTGACAGCTATATCCGTCCAGTCCTGTACTTCTAACATCGTCACAGATATAGAAAAAAAAACAATAAAATGTTTGTAATATAACCAAAAAAAAAAAAAAAAAAAAAAAAAAATTCAAAACAGGAAAAATACATAGAACGTAAGAAATCTCTCCCCCACTCGGCCATCCCCCCTCCCCCCCACCCCTGCAATCCTAACGCATCCTTCCATCTCCTCTCACATATCTATAATTTGTTTGTTTTCTCTCCCATGTGCTCTACTTCTCTGAGAGCATTTCATTGCAATCATAACAAACCATAAATTAAAGACCTTGATTTCAAACTATCAATGAAACACTGAGAGTAAAATCCTTCAAATGTTTCTTAATGCTTTTGTTTATCCCTATGTACAGTTATTGTTAAACCGGGGAAAAATTCACCAACACAAACACTGAAACTGCTACCCCACAGAAAGAAGGGAGTTAGGGGAACCACAAGATAAACAGACTCCATATTTGTTTCCAGATCAAAGAATCCTTCTTGTATAACTGCAATGTTAATGATAGCCTTTGGACTTGATGATGTTTGTCCCAAATTCCGGACTCCTTTGATCTTCAGCCACAGATGTGTTAACATTAGAACCGTTATCATCGTTATGACATCGGAGAACTTAATTATCATCCAATTGATTCATCATGCTTTACACTCTGAGTTTTTAAAGTTTTATTCTTTATATAAACAGCTACGCTTACATTTACAAAACTAAACCTAATGGCAGGAATGAACAATGGAAAAATAAAGTCAACAGCAGTAGATGTTTTAAAAAGATTTCGAAGACAGAATCATTCAAGTTTAAGTTTATAGCCCAGCTTACTTTGGTAAAAAAATGAAAGGCTATTTCTCCATGATGCGACTTTTAAAAAAAATATATGTTCCTAGAGACCATTTTCCTATTCACCGGTTTTATCATGGGAAAAAAAAAAACACAAAATAAAAAATTTGAGATATCTTCGTCAACATGTCACGGAAAAGTCCAGTCTTTCTGCATTGATGTGTGGGTTATAGTAATGCTATGAGTGGCACCATAGAGCCTTGTGTGGATTGTGCGGCCTATACAAGACACTGAGCAGTGGTACCACAGAGCACTGTGTGGATTGTGCGGCCTATACAAGACACTGAGCAGTGGTACCACAGAGCACTGTGTGGATTGTGCGGCCTATACAAGACACTGAGCAGTGGTACCACAGAGCACTGTGTGGATTGTGCGGCCTATACAAGACACTGAGCAGTGGCACCACAGAGCACTGTGTGAATTGTGCGGCCTATACAAGACACTGAGCAGTGGCACCACAGAGCACTGTGTGAATTGTGCGGCCTATACAAGACACTGAGCAGTGGCACCACAGAGCACTGTGTGAATTGTGCGGCCTATACAAGACACTGAGCAGTGGCACCACAGAGCACTGTGTGAATTGTGCGGCCTATACAAGACACTGAGCAGTGGTACCACAGAGCACTGTGTGAATTGTGCGGCCTATACAAGACACTGAGCAGTGGTACCACAGAGCACTGTGTGAATTGTGCGGCCTATACAAGACACTGAGCAGTGGCATCACAGAGCACTGTGTGAATTGTGCGGCCTATACAAGACACTGAGCAGTGGCATCACAGAGCACTGTGTGAATTGTGCGGCCTATACAAGACACTGAACATTGGCACCACAGAGCACTGTGTGAATTGTGCGGCCTATACAAGACACTGAGCAGTGGTATCACAGAGCACTGTGTGAATTGTGCGGCCTATACAAGACACTGAGCATTGGCACCACAGAGCACTGTGTGAATTGTGCGGCCTATACAAGACACTGAGCAGGGGCATCACAGAGCACTGTGTGAATTGTGCGGCCTATACAAGACACTGAGCAGTGGTACCACAGAGCACTGTGTGAATTGTGCGGCCTATACAAGACACTGAGCAGGGGCATCACAGAGCACTGTGTGTATTGTGCGGCCTATACAAGACACTGAGCAGTGGTACCACAGAGCACTGTGTGGATTGTGCGGCCTATACAAGACACTGAGCAGGGGCATCACAGAGCACTGTGTGGATTGTGCGGCCTATACAAGACACTGAGCAGTGGTACCACAGAGCACTGTGTGGATTGTGCGGCCTATACAAGACACTGAGCGGTGGTACCACAGAGCACTGTGTGGATTGTGCGGCCTATACAAGACACTGAGCAGTGGCATCACAGAGCACTGTGTGGATTGTGCGGCCTATACAAGACACTGAGCAGTGGCATCACAGAGCACTGTGTGAATTGTGCGGCCTATACAAGACACTGAGCAGTGGCAGCACAGAGCACTGTGTGGATTGTGCGGCCTATACAAGACACTGAGCAGTGGCACCACAGAGCACTGTGTGGA
>JAWDGP010004149.1:285000-292500 GCA_033675545.1 Elysia crispata | reverse complement strand
CTAAACAGTTCCAGACCTTCGTTCTCAGAGGTTCTATTGTGCTGATATAGATCGTGTACCGGCACCGCTGAGTCACGTTTACTAACCAAGCCCGGCCCATTACTGGGGCTCGGAGCCAATAGAATTGCGATATTTCTACACGCCTTAAGGTGGGATTTGTCGGGACTCCTGATAGCTGGATGATTGCAGTTTTTCTCTGTTGCTTGAGACAGTTTTGCTTTGCAAACGAAAGTGTAGTGATCTAGGATTGTCAGGTATAACGTTTTACCTGACAATAAAATTATGGTCTTGTAAAACAATGAATAAATGGAAAGATGGATAGATAGATAGATAGATAGTTAGACAGAAAGATAGATGGGTAGACAGATAAGTGATTACATATATACAGATACTTATAGATAGATAGATAGATAGATAGATAGATAAATAGTTAAACAGAAAGATAGATGGGTAGACAGATAAATGGTTACATACATACAAATACTTATAGCTAGCTAGATAGATAGATAGATAGATAGATAGTTAAACAGAAAGATAGATGGGTAGACAGATAAATGGTTACATATATACAGATACTTATAGCTAGCTAGATAGATAGAAAGACAGATGGAGAGAGAGATTGAGAAATACAGCAATAAGTGGATACATTAGTTGAATGAATGATGGGTTAATTATTTGATTTAAAGATGGGTGTAAAAGGACAAGGTATACTATAAATAGGTAAACAATAATACATTTACAGTGAGGTAGAGTGATACCTAGTGTAATAGAAATTAAAAGATTTAGATGGTTTTTTTTTATGTATGTTATGTATATGCCTGTGTGTATGAAAGAGAGAGAGATAAAGATAGATAGACAGATAATAGATTAAGAGGAGGAAGAGAGAGAGAGAGAGAGAGAGAGAGAGAGAGAGAGAGAGAGAGAGAGAGAGAGAGAGAGAGAGAGAGAGAGAGAGAGAGAGAGAGAGAGAGAGAGAGAGAGAGAGAAACAGGGTATAATTTATTAATCGGTAAAAACTAAGAAGGTATTTGGGTAAATAAAAATAAAGAAAGAAAGACAACCGTAAAGCCAATGACGTTAATAACTATAGGGTACAAAGTGAGAATTTCGTACACAACTAGTCGAATTAAAAAAAAATCTGGAATATATAGAGTCATGATTAAAGAGAAAAAATACATAATATTAAAAAAAAACCAACCGTCAAAACATTCAAAACAGCAACAACAACAACAAAACAAAAATAACAAAAAAAAAAAAAAAAACCACTATCAACAACAAACCAATAAACTGAGAAACTCAGTGCCTAAGAGTGAAAGAATAAGACAGAAGCAGCAAATAGGTTTTTATTTTTTTGGTGAGTGCTGGAATTCATAGAGAGGAAATTTACAGAAAGAGAGGGAGGAGATAAATATTCAATATGTTTGCACAGTTCACAGGTTACATACCTCCACGTTTTAGATTAGTCCCACGGCAATCGATGCACACAGTTATGATGTTTAATTCATCTTGTTTGTGGAATCTCAAGCAACTGTGTATAATTATGGCTTGCACCATTCATGAAAATCAGCTTATATTGGGAAACTTTCTCACGTTATTTTGGGACATTCTTGTTGCTTTGCATGTGTTGGGAACTCTTCAAACTGTAAAAAAAATGCACTTGTCGGTAACTTGTGACGTCACTTCCCCCGGAAACACTTATTATAATGCTACATACACAATGATTTTGTTTTGACCTGGTGTTTTTCTATCAGATCTAGATCTCGATGACTTCTTGTCTCCAAGCGTGGTCCAGAGAGTACCAATCTGTGGACAGTGAAAAATAAAATTATATGCTACATCATATACAGTTTAGGATATCCTTAAACCATACACTAGACTATGATAGTCTAAACAGCCAGTCTATCTATCTATCTATCCTTCTATGTATCTATCTATTTATCGCTCTATCTTTCTATCCATCTATCTGTCTATCTATCTGTCTGTCTGTCTATATTATCTATCCATCTATCTACTTATTTATCTACTTATCTATCTATCTATCTATCTATCTATCTATCTGTTCTTCAGCTTATCTATCTAACTGACCCCTTGACCCAATGTTCTGTCCAAGTAATTTCCCTGAACTGAAAGAAAGACTGACAGATAGATCGATCGGTGTTGATTATTTGCGAGATAGACTCGTTGCCCGGCTGGCTGGTTTAAAAACCTCAGTCTCCTACACCCTGGTGTCTAATCCACAAAACTTCGCCTCTGTTTACGAATTGAGAGCCAAAATTTGATTCTTTCATTTTGTTTAAAATCTAAAAATATATATATATATATCGACAAGACATGGATCAATGTAGACCGCCAGAAATGGATCAGAAACCAGGAGAAGGCAATACACTGATAGAAAGGCACCGAGAAAGGAGACATAGTTAGAGATGTTAAGACAGAAAATGAGTGAAGAGTCCAATAACCCACACAGACATCTTGGGGTCCTTTTTTTCGCAGTCTCTGATAGGGATAATACAGTACAGGCGAACGAAAACCTATCTCTGTATAAATCAATGAGGGGAAAAGAAAACTGCTGAAGCCATGTAAGAGAAATACGATTTGCCCCAAGACAAACTTGAGGCTAGAAGGAAACTTGAACTAGAAGAGAGTAAAAAAATCATAAATAAAAGATTCGAAGTCTCAGGTTATGTCGAGAAAACAACCAAGTTTGATTCCGAAAAGCCCGGAGTAAAGAAAATTCAACAAAAATATTAGCCGAGGACTGTGGCTTAAAGCAGAAGCTTGATGCCAGTTTTTTTCATTAAGTCAATCGTCAGGTCCACTTTGAGAGTCCCATATTTTCATCCTACTGCTTTTAATTTTCTTGATTCCAATAATATTTTTCTGCTGTTCCCAGCGTCAGGGTTCCTGCGATGTTCTTATGTTAATGTGTGATTCGTGGGTTCTTCTACTTATTTATGATCTTTCTAATCTGGCCTGTATCAGACATGTCTCTCTCTCTCTCTCTCTCTCTCTCTCTCTCTCTCTCTCTCTCTCTCTCTCTCTCTCTCTCTCTCTCTCTCTCTCTCTCTCTCTCTCTCTCTCTCTCTCTCTCTCTCTCTCTCTCTCTCTCTCTCTCTCTCTCTCTGTCTCTCTCTCTGTGCCTGCTGTCCTTCTGTCTGACTTTCAATCTCTCTCTCTCTCTCTAAGTCCATCTTTCTCTTTACCTCCCGCTTTCTTTCTTTCTGTCGATCTGTCTCTTAACCTCAATTTGTGTCGTTTCCTCTCTTCTCACTCATTTGTCTCACTATCCTTGCCTCTCTTACTTTCTGTCAGTCTAACTGTCTGTCTAATCCTGCATCTCTCCTCCCTTCCCCCTCCTCTCTCTCTCTACCTCTTCCTCTGTATCACAAGCCATTTTAGGCCATGGTAAAATTTTAATCAAATCGTGCTTTTCTTTGAGTTCTGAGCAGAGCAAGAGGCTGGGAAGGAATGACAGTAAGCGACCAAGACAGGGAGGGAGGGAAGGACAGATGAAGGGATAGATCGATGGTAGTGAAACCATAGAGCCGGAGTGTTTGCCCAAATCCCGTCCACCGAGTTAGTCTAGTGTCTTCCAGGGGAAGAAAGACCTTAAAAGTTGATGATAAAAACAAGATAACTCAAACATGGCGCTTACTTGGACAAGGGCAAGAGTTTATAGTTATACAGGTGCTTATAATCAAGACACATCACTCCTTATGGTTTAGTGATTCAACTCAAAATAAACTTTTATTAAAAAAACAAAAGAAAACCCCGAAAAAACCTAAAATAAACAAAGAAAAAAAAAACCCTATAATAAAAAAAAAACATCATAACATTTTATTTAATCTAAAGCAAGGCCTACTTTTAAAGAACACCAGTAGTTATAATATGGTTAGACATTTTTTTTTTTACTTAGGGAGAGCAAGGGAGAGAGAGAGAGAGAGAGAGAGAGAGAGAGAGAGAGAGAGAGAGAGAGAGAGAGAGAGAGAGAATGAGAGAGAGATATGTAGAAAGAGATCTACAGATCTCGTGCCAAAAAAACGCCTAAAAAGGTATACAGATATAGATAGATAGAAAAATAGATATATACAGACGGCCAGACAGACATAAATGTAGATAGATAGACAGTTAGAATGAAAGATGGATAGATAGATAGAAAGACTGCTAGATACTTGGTCAGTCTGACAGACAGATAAACGGTTTACTAGCTACGAGGGCTTTCTCATAAAAAAAAGGAAGTGCATCGATTTTCTTTCTGTAAACGGTGACTCTAGCTTCGTCAAGGAACTTCTAGATTCTGAACACCGAGCACCAGTAATAAACGCATCAAAGAATGACTGCAGAAGGAAGATGACTTCTATCATTGACAAATGGTCAGTCAGACACACGAGCTGTGGTCAGCTTTCTGCAACCTAAAGGCAACTCCCCCTCTTTTTTTTTGCCTGAAGCAATCACCTAATACATTTTAAAGATTGTAGAAAAATCGCTTGAGGAAACAGGTTTAAGTAGTTGAGGACAAAAGGGTCAATTGGTCAGTGATTGAATTGAATGAGACTTAGCAATAGACAAACGGAAGGAAAAGAAAGGCTATTTATCATCATAATCAATCAAGGACACACGTGTTTAAGTCATTCTTATTCATAATAGACACGTCTGGCGATGTTCTTACTTAATGGAGGAGGAGAGAAAAAAGAAGAAAAGAAAATAATACAATGAGAACCGGACACTAAGTGAGGTTGAGGAGACAGATTTAACGTTGAGCAGAAAAATAACATTTCACTCTTACTATGGACACAACACTTACTCACTCGCATACTTTGAACTTACACTGCCTACAAAAATCAATGATCTCAACCTAAAGAGGCATTGAAAAAAAATATGAAAAAAAACCCATCAAAGACACAAACAAAAAGAAAACAAGAAAAAACAATATAAAATGAAACAAAGACCACCATAATCACAGCTGCTCTAAAGCTTTCAATAGAACAAATTGGACCACTTTTCTAAAAAATACAATACAAAGGTGTTTGCGACGGAAGGGACAAGTCTTTCATGCAAGTGCAGTGAAAATAATTTGTTCCAAGTGAACAGTTTGGCAGAAAGTTTAGGGAGAAATCAAAACTTTTACTAAAAACATGGTAGGATATTTTGAAAGAAAATCGAAAAATAAAATAAATAGAACAACTAAATCGGCGCTGACTTGTCTTAATAATTTCAATGAAAAAAAAAAAAAGAAAGAAAAAAAAGAAGAAGAAAAAGGAAAAAAAGTACACCCTAATATACAAGTAATTCTAATTAAAAAAAAACCCAACAACATACGAACAACAAAAACAGACAAAATAAAATTAAAAAAAAAAACAAAACCTGAAAGAGCAAAACTTTCGATGTAGAATTATCTTTCTTCATTACGGAGAAAAGTTGGGAAACAGCTCCACCAGTGCTGACCAACTCTTTACGGCGAAATACACGCGGCTTCGTACGGAAAGATAGATTTAAAAAACATCAAACTGAAAAAAAAATAATAATAACAAAATAAAGATTTGAAAAGACACTCGACACTATAACGTTTCCATTTTTTTTTCTTCCACATTCACGTTATCTTAGCATGACTTTACAAACAGAAAACAGAAATACGGGGGTTTTCTAAATAAATAATCAAAAACTTTTGCAGATAAAAATAAAGAGAAATTTATTAATGACGAGTTCAAGAGATCAAGAAATGAAAGAAAAAAAAATGTGAAATGAAATGATCTAAAGACTGACTGTTTATCTTATATGGAAAAAATAATAATAAAAAAACAAAAAAAAAGGTAAAAAAACAACAACAAACAAACCAGAGCCTGATAAACCAACATGATTATAATGTGGAAAGTAATTTATCCGAAAAAGAGTGTTTAAACCTATATAGGATATATATATAAACCTAAAAAAAACAACAAAAAGAACAAAAAACAAAAAAAACAAAAACAAAAACAAAGCAAAACAAAAACAAAGTAAAAAAAAGAAAAAAAAGATTCTTGACAAGCAGTTCATGTTACCATTACCTGATCGTTTTCACTTTCTCTGTCATCTTTATTTTATTCTATTCTCAATCATTATTATTGCTACTATTACTACCACCACCATCCCACCACCACCACTGCTACTACTACTACTACTACTACTACTACTACTACTACTACTACTACTACTACTACTACTACTACTACTACTACTACTACTACTACTGCTGCTACTGCTGCTACTGCTACTGTTACTACTACTACTACTGCTACTGCTACTGCTACTACTGCTACTGCTACTACTACTACTCCTACTACTACTACTACTACTACTACTGCTGCTGCTACTACTACTACTACTACTACTACTACTACTACTACTACTACTACTACTACTACTACTACTACTACTACTACTACTACTTCTATTCCTCCTCCTACTACCTCTCCTACTACTCCTACTACTACCACTACTACTACTACTACTACTCCTACTACTCCTACTACTCCTACTACTCCTACTACTACTACTACTAACACCACCACCACCACCACCACCACTACTACTACTACTAGCACTACTACTATTATTACTACTACTACTACTACTACTACTACTACTACTACTACTACTACTACTACTACTACTACTACTACTACTACTACTACTACTACTACTACTACTCTCTATTTGTTTTTTTTTTAAACCATCACTATCCTCTCCAGCAGAACCAACAATACATTTTCAAGAGCCAGTCGCCGGCGTGCGGACATGCCATGCTTACCTCATCCATCCGCAAATATCGCATAGGACAATGAAATACTTCTTTTTTTTTTTTTTTTTTTTTCGATTGAGAAAAGTAATGATCGACAAGATTTCTTCAAAATTCCTTTTAATTTTTACATAAAAAAATCTAAACAATTATATAAAAAAAATTTAACCCAGATATAGATCTAGATCCATAGGCCTACAGACCACGATATAAAGATGAAAAAAAAAAAAAATAAAAAGAATTTTTTTAGTTCGATTTCGAGATTATTATTTCCTTAAGGGAGAAGAAAAAACAAAACCCATATCCAGACCTATGAACAGCACATCAGCCAAGACTCATACTCAAACACACATAAACTTACACATACACATCCACCTTCATATACTCCGGGCGCACAAAAACACACACATACATACACACACGCGGACAGCACGGCTCCTTGTCTAGGCCAGGTTATAGGAGAGCTGCCAACGACCTCCGCTGACCTATTTAGCCAAGGCCAGACACGCAAAAATGCAGACCTGTGCACAAAACTAGCATTGGCAAGAGCACTAGTGCCGCTGTAGAAAGACCCGACCTGCAGACGGTCGGACAGACAGAGAGACAGACTGGCTGGCGCAAGGACCTGGCTCGCATGCTACACGACTGGGAATAGGATACAGAGCGCCAGCCAGACAAGTTTCAGTCACTCAGCCAGTTGCTTCATAATGCTTTAACTGAACGAA
>JAWDGP010004149.1:265000-280000 GCA_033675545.1 Elysia crispata | reverse complement strand
ATTGAAATACATCTATTCTACCTGGCAGACTATGGCTCTACACATGACAATCTTATGACTTCTGCAGCTACCCTCGATATTGAAATACATCTATTCTACCTGGCAGACTATGGCTCTACACATGACAATCTTATGACTTCTGTAGCTACCCTCGATATTGAAATACATCTACTCTACCTGGCAGACTATGGCTCTACACATGACAACCTTATGACTTCTGTAGCTACCCTCGATATTGAAATACATCTATTCTACCTGACAGACTATGACTCTACACATGACAACCTTATGACTTCTGTAGCTACCCTCGATATTGAAATACATCTATTCTACCTGACAGACTATGACTCTACACATGACAACCTTATGACTTCTGCAGCTACCCTCGATATTGAAATACATCTATTCTACCTGGCAGACTATGGCTCTACACATGACAACCTTATGACTTCTGTAGCTACCCTCGATATTGAAATACATCTATTCTACCTGACAGACTATGGTTCCACACATGACAACCTTATGACTTCTGTAGCTACCCTCGATATTGAAATACATCTACTCTACCTGGCAGACTATGGCTCCACACATGACAACCTTATGACTTCTGTAGCTACCCTCGATATTGAAATACATCTATTCTACCTGACAGACTATGGTTCCACACATGACAACCTTATGACTTCTGTAGCTACCCTCGATATTGAAATACATCTATTCTACCTGACAGACTATGGCTCTACACATGACAACCTTATGACTTCTGTAGCTACCCTCGATATTGAAATACATCTATTCTACCTGACAGACTATGGCTCTACACATGACAACCTTATGACTTCTGTAGCTACCCTCGATATTGAAATACATCTATTCTACCTGACAGACTATGGCTCTACACATGACAACCTTATGACTTCTGCAGCTACCCTCGATATTGAAATACATCTATTCTACCTGACAGACTATGGCTCTACACATGACAACCTTATGACTTCTGTAGCTACCCTCGATATTGAAATACATCTACTCTACCTGGCAGACTATGGCTCTACACATGACAATCTTATGACTTCTGCAGCTACCCTCGATATTGAAATACATCTATTCTACCTGGCAGACTATGGCTCTACACATGACAATCTTATGACTTCTGTAGCTACCCTCGATATTGAAATACATCTATTCTACCTGACAGACTATGACTCTACACATGACAACCTTATGACTTCTGTAGCTACCCTCGATATTGAAATACATCTATTCTACCTGACAGACTATGGCTCTACACATGACAACCTTATGACTTCTGTAGCTACCCTCGATATTGAAATACATCTATTCTACCTGACAGACTATGGTTCCACACATGACAACCTTATGACTTCTGTAGCTACCCTCGATATTGAAATACATCTACTCTACCTGGCAGACTATGGCTCTACACATGACAACCTTATGACTTCTGCAGCTACCCTCGATATTGAAATACATCTATTCTACCTGACAGACTATGGTTCCACACATGACAACCTTATGACTTCTGTAGCTACCCTCGATATTGAAATACATCTATTCTACCTGACAGACTATGGTTCCACACATGACAACCTTATGACTTCTGTAGCTACCCTCGATATTGAAATACATCTACTCTACCTGGCAGACTATGGCTCTACACATGACAACCTTATGACTTCTGCAGCTACCCTCGATATTGAAATACATCTACTCTACCTGGCAGACTATGGCTCTACACATGACAACCTTATGACTTCTGCAGCTACCCTCGATATTGAAATACATCTATTCTACCTGGCAGACAAAATCTCCACACAAAACCAAATCTGTGGCTACCCTCAACATTGAAATACATCGTTTCAACCTGACAGACTATAGCTCCATACAAGACAACCACTTCTGTGGTTACCCTCAACTTTGAATTGAAATACACCTTTCTTACCTGTCAGACAAAATTTCCACACAATCATAACAACCACTTCTGAAGCTACCCCCAACTTTGAATTGAAATACATCTCTCTTATCTGACAGACTATTATAGCTCCATACATGACAACCACGTCTGTGGCTACCCTCAACATTGAAATACATCACTTCTTCCGCACGGACTGAGGCTCAATATAATTATGACAACCACTTATCGGTTCAGGCTATGCAAAACACACCCCAAGGAACCTTTTTTCTATTAAGGCCTAAGACCAGTAAATACTATGAATTTTTACTATAAGACCTGCCGTTTCATAGTCATTCCACATAGATATGATCTGTGTTTGCCGGAGCATCAAGCATCAAGAAATAGACCAATCCTGAGGCGGCTTTATTCCTGAGTCCAGCCTCCAGCCCAGACCTTACGTAATAAACTACGACTCCCTTGCATGCATTGAGTAATACGAGTGTGTTTTCCTTTTTATTATCGCTATTCAATTCAGTCAATGGGAGATGAGTTGTTTATGTATGTTTGTGATTTTAAAATCAGGACAAGAATCAAGAAGACATTGCGTAACCATTGTGTGTCTACAGCTAGGGGTTCTAGGATTAAAACTAATAATACAAAAAAGAGCAAAAAGAATGCAAGGGAAAAAAAAAACCTGGGGGATGAAGGGAAAAAAAAAGAGACAAAGCTTTCTCTCAATTTCTACAAGCCTATTATAATTTTCTCCCCCCCCCCCCACACACACACACACACATACATAAATGGTATCAAGCAAGCAGTGCCAGCTAGCCAGGGCAGTGTATAGCGGAGGACCATCTCTAGATAGTCGCGACCAACCATCTCCAGCTCCAGAGATCCAAAACTGGGAACAGCAGTGAGTGAGCGGAACACTTCACACAGGGTAAAAAAAAAAAAAAATAAAAATCGATCTTTTTGAGGTTTTTAGTGCGGCTGCTAGTCGGTACTGGTGGGTGCTGGTGGGTGCTACACTGCTAGAACTGGTGCTGTTAAGATGCACGCCAGAAAATTGAATCGAAATCCTTCTTGGGTCCTTTTTTTTTTCCCTTCTTCTTCTCCCTCTCTCTCTCTCCCCCCCCCCCCCCCCTCTATTTTATGATTGTATTTGGAAAGCGGTCGTGAAAAATTTACTAGACTAAGCCACCTCAACTCGATGTGTTGAGAGCTGATGGCTGGCTGTGTCCTCGTCGATTTGTGGGCGATGATTTAGTGTTAGATTCGCTGTAGAATTTCTGTTAAACTTTCTCAATAACTTTATTCTTTATTTGGAGGGGGAGATGTGATTTGGAGAAGAATAAGTTCAGGGAGAAAGAAGGTGGAGGGGTGATATGCTTGGGGGAAAAACAACTCGACGTATAGAGAAACAGAGGAAAGATGACAGTTGCAGAAAAAGAAACATGAAAGATTGAGAGAAGAAGGAAACAGAGAGAGAGAGAGAGAGAGAGAGAGAGAGAGAGAGAGAGAGAGAGAGAGAGAGATAAGGCAGCCAGAGAAAAATAGAGAGTGAGAAAGAGAGAGAGAGAGAGAGAGAGAGAGAGAGAGAGAGAGAGAGAGAGAGAGAGAGAGAGAGAGAGAGAGAGAGAGAGAGAGAATCATTCTATATTCTATTAGTTGAGTTTATAACGATACTTTTAGATCTTTCTGTATTTCTTTCTTTCTTACTCTTCATAACTGTCTTATTTCATAAACCAACAGGTATATTGCGAGTTCCGAATTGTTTAGAAACAAATAAAAAAGAACAACCAAAAAACAAAAAAAAACATAATTATCTTTTTCAGATTGCGAATATTAATAGAGAAAACGAAAAAAAAAAAAAAGAAAAAAGAATCTTAAAGAAAATTTGTAAGAAATTTTATGCTTCTGTCTGTTTGTCTGTCTGTCTGTCTGTCTGTCTCTCTGTCTGTCTCTTTCTCTCTCTGTCTCTCTCTGTCTCTGTCTCTGTCTCTCTCTGTCTCTCTGTCTCTCTCTCTCTCTCTCTCTCTCTCTCTCTCTCTCTTTCTCTCTGTGCCTCTCTCTTTCTTTCCCTTATCCTCATTTTTTTCTGTCATTTTGCATCCTCCATGTAAATCTCTTCCATTAATTACATTACATCAGTACACAAGTCGGCAACACGCATTCAAAACTATAGCCAGTGTGACAGTCTAAACTGAGAAGAAGAGTTTTGCTTCTCTTGAAACTTCTATTGATCTGCCATTTTGAAATGAAATGTAGAATCGTCTGAAATAGATAAATAATGACAATAAGCTTGATATTGCTCTTAGGTTTAAAACAGCAGTGCTAAAAAGCAAAAAACAAAAACAAAAACAAAAAAATCTCTTTTCCTTGACACACACACCTATAAAGAATACTTAATAACTGTGCACAAATAGCAACAACAACAACAACAACAACAAAAAAAACCCTTAAAGCAAAGGGTAAAAGGAGGAAAAATAGCCTCAAGCTATATGGATTTTATTTCGTTATTTTTTTTTTTCGTGGCAAGCAGCTAGCGAAAATCTGAAAGTATGCCAAGTGTGATGTGGCGGCTAGTCACAGATCCATTATTTTTACAGTGCGATAAACTTATTATCCAGGCCAAAATCGGTTTTCGTCTGGATTTCAATCCGCCAGAAAAGGAGACAGGCTAAAATGAATAATAATGATAATAAAAAAAAAAATGCTGACTGAAAAACAAAAACAAGACAAAACAAAACTGTCTAGACAGACAATTCCAACCTGGTGAGTGGGTTCCACACAGTTTGTTTGCTCCTACATATTTCTCTCGACTTCTATGTTAGTTTAAAAAAGAAAGAAAAAAAATAGTAAAAGGGCACAAGCTACTCTACCAGCTGCCAGGATTTTTTTTCTTCTTTCTGAGTTTGCAGTCAGGTGTGCATAAGTTGATGATTCTTGCGCAAGATATCTATAGATTGATACGTACAGGTACACAAAAGAAAAAAAAATGGCAAATGAAGGGAAAAGAGAAAGGCAGAGAAAAAAGGAAGAAACAGGGAGAGGAAAAAAAGGAGAGAGAGAGAGAGAGAGAGAGAGAAAGAGAGGGAGAGAGAAAGAGAGAGACGAAGAGAGAGAAAGAGAGGGAGAGAGGGAAGTAGAGAGAGATAGAGATAGAGAGAAAGAGAGAGAGAGAGAGAGAGAGAGAGAGAGAGAGAGAGAGAGAGAGAGAGAGAGAGAGAGAGAGAGAGAGAGAGAGAGAGGAAAGAAAGCTTTTTCTATGCTTTAAAAAATCTTCGCTTTGAGTTTTTGGCTTGAGAGAAAGATATGAAATTATTATAAGTTCTTCACTTCAACATCACATGAATTATGATATAACTAGATAGACCCTATCCTACACTTTATGGAATATTTGAAAGAGAAAAAAAAAAACTGGGTGGTATTTCTATAAACTTTATCAGTGAAACGGACACTTTTAGCATTAAGTGCATTGATTCTAAATCTCAACAATGATAATTAATTTTAAATTTAATCTAGAGCCAATAACATTCTTGTATTCAATTTTCATAATAAACACCAAGTCCATTTTTTTCTATAGATCCCAATCTAGGAAGCTTGTGTTCGAACATATGTTGGCGCTTCTGGCCCATGGAGATAAAATAAACAGGGAGTTCCTTGGAGATCATTGCACGTTAAAGAGGCAATCAACGAAGCGCGGATCGTAGGGCAACTTTATTTGTATGTTCGAGACTTGACTATATATGGCTCATAACAAGCTTAAAGAAGTGGATTCTATCTAGACTTTTATAATGACCTTAATTCTAAAAACTTGACCCTAGCGGTAGTAGTAGGGGGAAAAAAGGCTCCACAACAAAGTATGCAGATGGCCACATTCTACTTTCGGTTTTATCGCAGCAAAGAAATGGTGACGTTGGCATCATGCAGGGAACTGCTCCTCAGTCTGAAATTTCTCTCTGGACTCAGAGCTAGATGTATATGTATAATACTTTTCCTGGATATTGCCTGAAAACAGCGATATCTTAAAAAAAAATTATCCGTGTTGATCTGTACAGGGAATTGGCACAATAGCTTTTTCTTTGAAAAAGAATCAAATATTGAAGACATCCGTTGATTTTCCTTGTTCAGTACAAATGCGGAAACTCTACCCCTGGATTATCTGATAATGGATTGTTATCAGATTGTGGCAGAAGTTTGATTTCTCAAAATTTACAAAAAAAAATTGCTTTAGGTCGAATAAATGAGAGAAACAATCAACATTGTTCAAGTTTACTGAAAGAATATTATAAAATAACTTAAATCATTCGGACATTAAAGATTTATTACCTTGCAAAATTAGAATTTCTACGTTTACTGGTCTGGAACATCAGACTTTCTACAATAATCATCTAGCAGATCAGTAGCTCACTTGATTCCAGATCCATTGATTTTCCAAACAAAACCTAAGTGATCTTTTAACCAATAAAAAAACCAAACCTAGAAATTTAGACTAGAAATTGAAATTATGCTAAACAGGGGGGTTAAATATTCAAAACTTGGAGACAACAATGTAGACCTTAGGTGTAAATAAATAAATGCTATAATTCATTATTCTGTACATCAAAAACAGTTACACTGTATAATATTCTGCATTATTATGTTGAAGTATCACTAATGTAGTTTCAGAGAACGTTGCGACCCAAAAATAAGAGCTGCTTATATGATAGCACTAAAATATAGTTATAAACAGGCCTTTAAAACAATTTATTACAGACCACGCTTCAGCTATTTCCTATGTAAATGCTATTTTATTTTTAAATTAGAAATTATAATTCCATTTTGATATCGTTTCAGATCCAATTCTTTTCCCTCATCTAAGATACGAACCTCTTTAAATAAAATATTCAACTAAAACTTTCACTCTTTGTCTTCCGAAATTGAAATAATTACCAAAATATGCAAGTGAAAGTCATTATATTAAAAATAGTCGTGTAGCAACGTGACGTGTGGAACAAGAATAACTATGTCAACTTTTACAATAATTTCATGACAGGTCTGCAGTTGTAGAACAAAATTGAAACAGACAAGAAGAACTATGTCTCCACTACAGTATAATACTAATTCCATCACAGATCTACAATGACTTAGTACAGCTCAGGAAAATTGTAACAGAAACGTAAAACTGAGGCGCATTAACCACGTGTACTAAGCTACGAGTTGCCGGATTAACAAAGATTTTTTAACAAAATGATGAATTAGATGGTCCTTGAGCTCCCAATATATCATAACAAGGCGATAGGACCAGGTTTAGCAATGATGAGGATGATGATGATGATGATGATGATGATGATGATGATGATGATGATGTTGAGGATGATGATGATGATAATGATGATGATAATGATGATGATTATGATGATGAGGATGATGATGATGATAATGATGATGATGATGATAATGATGATGATGATGATGATGATGATGATGATGATGATGATGATGATGATGATGATGATGATGATGATGATGATGATGATGATGATGATGATGATGATGATGATGATGATGATGATGATGATGATGATGATGATGATGATGATGATAGTATTATATCATGAGATGAAGGGACTGGTTCACAGGACAAACGCTGTAAAAGTAATGCGGATTTGATTTTCATTTTCACCTTTGACATTAATTTTGTTTCACGCAACATAAAATCTGATTGACTCCTCGACTTCGCTCTCCAAATTTTTCTACAGAGTAAAGTTTAAAATAACAACAATAATTAAAAAAAATGATTAGGAATTTAAATACGATGCGATAGAGTAATGAAAATTTTGTTAATTTTGATAACCTTAACTAACAAATTGCCAGTATAAAATGCTATTTAAATTATTTAAATCAATGATGTGAGGAAAAAAAGAAAGAGAAAAAAAATGCGAATTGTGATAAAAAATTATAAATAATATAATTATATTCTAAAGGCGGCAAAACAAAAGGCGTTTTAATAAATTTCCTTTCTTTCTTTTTTTTTTTTTTTTAGTTAATTTTATTTGTTTTCTACAGGAAAAAACAGAACTTCACGCTACAACACGCTAGAACTGATCCAAGGCCATTAATGATAAATGAATGAAAGACTTCTAGGAAGAAATCAACATTTCGCCTTCAAATAAAATTTGATGGCTATGTCATGCGAAAAAAAAAAAGAACAAACAAAAAAACAAACAAACAAAAACAACAAAAACAAAAACATAACAAAGCAAAAAAAAACAACAAAATAATCACAAAAAAACAGCACATCTCCGGCTCATAAAAAATACACATCTAATCAGTTTTCTTGCAACAAGAATACCTAATTCATGTTGTAAAAATCCAAAACTATTAAAGAGATTATTTTTTTTTTTAATTCATTATCATGTAGGTTTAAATAACTGCGCGGCTAAGAATTGCCGCAAGGCAGCGCACTTTTATGCACTTAATGCAAAAATTCACATCTTCCTGATAAATGTTTAAAAGGACCTAAAAACAGGTTGGCAAGGTACAGAATCAGTCGATTTCCTTTATTAATAAGACAGTCTAGTCACGTGGTACCGGACCCTACTTTGTGCGAACGAGCAAAAACGAATAATCAAGAAAAGAAGTATGAAAAAAAAATATTTTGTTTAAAAAAAAACCAAAATGAGACGTGTTTAAAAACTGCAAGAAAGCAAGGCGTGGCGGAGACGGAGAATCAGTGTTGTAAACAAAGGGAGCATGGCAGGTCTAAGGAAGTCAGAAGATGATTCATTAGAAGCCT
This sequence comes from Elysia crispata, assembly GCA_033675545.1. Lineage (NCBI taxonomy): Eukaryota > Metazoa > Mollusca > Gastropoda > Plakobranchidae > Elysia > Elysia crispata. The sequence continues at coordinate 271,304 of JAWDGP010004149.1, read as the reverse complement.
CATTATTTATGCCTTGTTATCTGAGGAATATTACATGTTTAAAAATTTCACTGATAAAGAATGTAAATAGAACATTAATTTTTGGCTTCTTTTGAAGCGCTTGTTTACAGTTTTGCGGAAGTGAACATTAAATGTTCAAAGACATTTTGATAATCATGATATAATTTTGCTTTTTTGTTTTTAATAATGAAAAAAAAAAAAACTTTATTAAAGAAATGCATTTCCTAGGTTACTGACCTCCGAAATCTCGTGTCACTTGAAATTCAAGCTTAAGTTGAGGTAGAACAAAAAATAAAAAAAAAAAAAAAAAAAAAAAAGAATGTGTCGATTGATCAGTTAAATAACAGTTTGATTCAAATTAATTTGGAAAAAGAACTTGATTTTGGCTATGGGAAATATTTTGCGTTCATATTGATTTCCTGAATTCTACGTTTCTCAAATTGCCAACTTTGCTTACTTTCAAAAAGTGTACAAAATGCTTACTGCTATCCATTGCTTACTACTAACAAACTTAGCATTATTTGGCCATAGTTTAAATATTTTGACCCTTCGGTCGTAGGAAAATAAAAATACAAAAAAAATTTAAACAAACCGGTAAATGATACCGGTACATTGAACATGTTACAGACTTCCTCAAAAATAAGTTCAGTATATTAAAGCTCCTTAACTGACATGAACTTAAGAGACTATCTCAGAAAAACTATGTTCACTATTAATCATGCTGGTCAGTACAAAAAAAACAACCTGACACATATAAATTAGACACTAGCTTAGATTGTTGAATACTAACATGTGAAAAATTAAATACTGGATCAAACTTCAAAATCTGTCCAATATATACATATATATATATATATTCAAATCATTGGTTTGTGTCATTTTCAAGTTAAAGAGTAACTCGTTATATAGTCCATAACAAAACTCTGTAACTGTCAAGTACAAGGTAGAGAGTAGTCCCAATGTGTTCAGTTTTAAATACTGTAACTGTTGAGGAACAAGTTAGAAAGTAACTCAAAATGTGTTCAGTTTTTAAATACTGTAACTGTTGAGAACAAGTTAGAAAGTAACTCAAAATGTGTTCAGTTTTAAATACTGTAACTGTTGAGAACAAGTTAGAAAGTATATGTTCAGTTTTTAAATACTGTAACTGTTGAGAACAAGTTAGAAAGTAACTCAAAATGTGTTCAGTTTTAAATACTGTAACTGTTGAGAACAAGTTAGAGAGTATATGTTCAGTTTTTAAATACTGTAACTGTTGAGAACAAGTTAGAAAGTAACTCATAATATGTTCAGTTTTTAAATACTGTAACTGTTGAGAACAAGTTAGAGAGTATATGTTCAGTTTTTAAATACTGTAACTGTTGAGAGCAAGTAAGAAAGTATATGTTCAGATTTTAAATACTGTAACTGTTGAGAACAAGTTAGAAAGGAACTCATAATATGTTCAGTTTTTAAATACTGTAACTGTTGAGAACAAGTTAGAGAGTATACGTTCAGTTTCTAAATACTGTAACTGTTGAGAACAAGTTAGAAAGTAACTCAAAATGTGTTCAGTTTTTAAATACTGTAACTGTTGAGAACAAGTTAGAGAGTATATGTTCAGTTTCTAAATACTGTAACTGTTGAGAGCAAGTTAGAAAGTAACTCAAAATGTGTTCAGTTTTTAAATACTGTAACTGTTGAGAACAAGTTAGAAAGTAACTCAAAATGTGTTCAGTTTTTAAATACTGTAACTGTTGAGAGCAAGTAAGAAAGTATATGTTCAGATTTTAAATACTGTAACTGTTGAGAACAAGTTAGAAAGGAACTCATAATATGTTCAGTTTTTAAATACTGTAACTGTTGAGAACAAGTTAGAGAGTATACGTTCAGTTTCTAAATACTGTAACTGTTGAGAACAAGTTAGAAAGTAACTCAAAATGTGTTCAGTTTTTAAATACTGTAACTGTTGAGAACAAGTTAGAGAGTATATGTTCAGTTTCTAAATACTGTAACTCTTGAGAGCAAGTTAGAAAGTAACTCAAAATGTGTTCAGTTTTTAAATACTGTAACTGTTGAGAACAAGTTAGAAAGTAACTCAAAATGTGTTCAGTTTTTAAATACTGTAACTGTTGAGAGCAAGTTAGAAAGTAACTCATAATATGTTCAGTTTTTAAATACTGTAACTGTTGAGAGCAAGTTAGAGAGTAACTTACAATATGTTCAGTTTTTTAATACTGTAACTGTTGAGAACAAGTTAGAAAGTAACTCACAATGTCTTCAGTATTAAAATTGTGTAACTGCTTTATAAAACTTAGATTATACCTCAGAATTTATACGGAATAAGAATATCGTTATTGACGTGTTCAAGTTGAAGAGTTACTCCCAATGTGTTCAGTTTCTGTATTAAAACACTGTAATTGTCGTCTTGGAGTTATCAACTTAAAATGTTTTCATAAATCAAACCTTATCACTGACCTAGACCTGAAAATTAATTTGATCGCAAAAATTGCTGGTTATTTTTTCACTTTCGATGAAATGTTTGTTTATCAAGTTGACATTAATTGGTAGCAAACAAAGATAAAGAATGTACAGCATAATGTGCTATTTATGTATTATAAGAAAAAGGACTAGATACAGTCACATTTGTTTGGTTGACAATGGCAATTACAGAAATGATTCAGTAAACAATTAATTTAAAAAGCATGTAAGAAACTGCTTGAAGAAAAAAGAGGTTTTAAAAAAAGACAATAATTGTGTTTGTGACTATTTTAAAGAAAGGCGATATAAAAAGCTTTAAAAAAGGCTATAGGCTGGGAAATGATTTGCATGCAGTGATTTTTCCCTATTCGTTACACGTCATTTCTCTTCGCTAACCTTCTTATCCTCCACTACACGCTCAAGGGTTAAAATATGTTGAGAGTAAAAAAGTGGAAGAGAAATAGCATATAATGAGCAAAATAAAGAAAGATTAAAATTTTAATGCAGGATTTATCCTTTTCGAAAAAAAAAAACCAAACCCTCCAGTGACACAACGTACGATTTTATTATTGTATAATTCTATAAATCTTAACCAGATGATTATGTTTTCATATTTTTCACTTTCAATTTGAGCCCATGATTACCGACAACCATAGATTGACATATTTTGTCATGCCAGTTTGACAAATGCACTTTTTCAACCTAGTTTTCAGACAAATTACACATAACCAGACAGACAGTCACCAGCAGCTGTGATAATTGAAAAAACAAAAACCCATAAAAAAAAACCCAAACAAAAACAAAAAAACAAAAAACAATCAAACAACAACAACAAAAAACACCCAAGTGAATGTTTTATTCCGATAGCTTATGTCATTCATGGTGGGATTTATCATCCGATGATAAAAGTCAACTTTAGATCAATTTGTGTGGCTGGATGTGTACCAGCCACGGGGTCAACCCGCCAGTGTCATGTACCACACGGACCGAGCATGGTGTTCTCTTTTCCTTCTTATGTTTTCTCTGTGTTCGCATGTTTGTGACCTGGTTTAAGGATGACACTGCTAGTGATACTGACAGCTAGGCAGGAGGTGATAAGTGTTTGTCTAGGTACAGCTAGGCAGGAGGTGATAAGTGTTTGTCTAGGTACAGCTGGATCGAGATAATTATTGTCTTCCCTGCCCTTCAAAAAAAAAAAAAATAAATAAATAAAAAAAAAAAATAAAAATAAATAAAGAGAAATAGGAAATAATTATGCCGTCCCACTTTAAAAATATGTTCCACGTGAAATTTTTATGACCCACAACACAATGTTGTCAGATACTATTCATATAACTGAATAAATTATTATTTCAACACAGACGAAGAGAAAAGAACAACAACGCCAAATTCATTTGTAAGAGGAAGCGATACAAAACTATTGTGGTAGATGATTGTAATATGTAGGGATATAACCAAGAGGGGCAAAGAACCAGGAATATTGCGGGTTTAATAATTAACGTTAAATTTAACGATTTACAATGGAAACAAGAATAGCTGTTAACAACAGAAATGGCCTTAGAAAAAAAAAGAAAGAAAAAAGAAAAAAAAACGACGAAACACCAAGACTGAATATTTTTATAATAGTAAGAATAAAAACAACGGCGGCAACACAAAGGCAAGAAGAAGAAGAAGAAGAACAAGAAGAAGAAGAAGAAGAAGAAGAAGAAGAAGAAGAAGAAGAAGAAGAAGAAGAAGAAGAAGAAGAAGAACTACAACAACAACAACAACAGCAACAACAACAACAACAAAAACCAACAACAACAACAACAACAAGAAAAAGAACAAATGCAAAACACCATCACCACTAACAGGCACAAAACCATTGTATCAGCAAACAGCAGCAGCAGCAGCAGCAGCTATCACTCGCTAACGTATTCAGGTGAACACAGATAGTCAGAGACAGGGAGAAACAGCATGGTTCAGGCTACATGTTTTGCATCAAAGATACCAAGTTATGTGGTGTGCAAGGTGGGCGTATTATAAAAACAGGAAACCATGTAAACTTAATTGAGCAAGCCTAAACCACTAGATTTAATAGAATACTGAATTTGGTAAACAGCAGTTGAAGTCGATAAATATCGAATTTCGATAAAATGACTCTATGATTAACACATGACAGTTTCATTTTTAAAAGGAGTTTTAATTTAAAATTCGCAAACTAATTTTAACTCGATCATTACGCTGTTTTAGAAAGTTTGAAAATATTATATCGATATTTAAAATCGTTTATTGCGTAACCAAATAAAATTGTTTGTGAGAGGAGCGTGCCAATGATGATTTCAAAATTCAGATCAAAGCAGATTGGCAAAAAGTAATAATAAAATTTAAAAAAAAAAACCCCCCCCCCCCCCCCCCCCAAAAAAAAAAAAAAAAAAAAAAAAGAAAACGAAACAAAACAAAACAAAACAAAACAAAACAAAACACACACATATATAAAATAAAATCAGGTCCAACTATCTTTACGAAATTGCATCAAAATTCGTGTTTTGACCCGAACGATATTTAAATATCTAGAACTACATCTTGTTGTGGAAGTTACTAAAGGGCTATCGGTTTCAGAAACTGACCCAGGAGAAATTTATTATCTGAAAATACTATATATCCTCAATACATGTATTATTTATATCGCCCTTTTTTCTTCCGGGGGATTTTAGGAAACAAAATTTCTTACACTTAATTTTTATTTAGGATTCGACTCGTTTTCTCCGCAAAGAAATTCTCAAATCTTTCAACACTTCACTGGTCAGACCTTCTCTAAAACCTTGACAGCTTTTTGTAAGAATAACAGACCTGGGGAGTTTAGCCAATTAGAAAGGCACAAAACAAAGGGCAGAAGAATCTGAGTATAGAAATTCTTATGTTTTTAACGTCTGCTAAAGCTATATAAGATCTAATTTGGGGATACAGTCTGAAGCAGACGTCAAAATTTCGAATTACGATTGGCTGCTAGAGAAAATAAACTTACTGAATTGTGGAGTAAATATTATTGAATAATAGACCTTGGTAATTTATTTCTTTTTTTTTCTTTTCAGGTGAATTCTCCTATCTCCAAGCAATAAAAAAAATACTGTTGTGGCTCTCACGACCTTGGTCAGTGACGTCAATAGACACAAGCAGAGCAAATAACCTGCCACACCTGATCAGAGTTACAATTCAAGTTATCTTCCATCTGATTCTCTGTACTGCATGCAAGACAATAGGACAACAGCTGTGTAGTAACATTAAGTAATTTAAGTTACTGTCTTTACGATAAGCGTGGACGTTTTCCTCCACTTAGCTGGTTCTCAGCCCGCGTGCTACGGGCATATCTAGGTCCAGAACTGGAGGTGGGAGTTGGTTTTTTAATTTTTTTTCATTTTTAGTATTTTGGACTTCTGTCTGGACCCACACCACCATAGTTCTGATCATTAGAAGTGGGGACTGCATCACTCTAGGTCTAGCAGTCTTGGCCTGGGAAGATGCTGCACAGGAGAAGGGGGGAGCTTCGGCTATTGGTGGAGGTCAGAGAAGGTGTGTATGTTTTGTGTGTTGGGGTGTGTGGATGAGGAAGAAATAGAAAAAAATATATAAGAGGGGGGGTGGGGGTGGATGGAGGGAGAGAAAGAGCTTGAGCTAGAGAGAGAGAGAGAGAGAGAGAGAGAGAGAGAGAGAGAGAGAGAGAGAGAGAGAGAGAGAGAGAGAGAGAGAGAGAGAGAGAGAGAGAGAGAGAGAGAGAGAGAGACAGAGAGAAAGAGAGAGACAGAGAGACAGAGAGACAGACAGAAAAAGAGACACAGAGAGAGACAGACAGAGACAGGCAGAC
>JAWDGP010004149.1:235000-255000 GCA_033675545.1 Elysia crispata | reverse complement strand
GTAGTAGTAGTAGTAGTAGTAGTAGTAGTAGTAGTAGTAGTAGTAGTAGTAGTAGTAGTAGTAGTTGTAGGGTAGTAGTAGTAGTAGTGGTAGTAGTAGTAGTAGTAGTAGTAGTAGTAGTAGTAGTAGTAGTAGTAGTAGTAGTAGTAGTAGTAGTAGTAGTAGTAGTAGTAGTAATAGTAGTAGCAGTAGCAGCAGCAGCAGCAGCAGTACTGGTAGTAGTAGTTGCAGTAGTAGTTATAGTAGTAATAGTTGTGGTGATTGTAGTACGAGAACTGCAAAATCTTAATATTGTTTTTTCTAAATAATGCCCGTTGCTGCTTTCCGGTCCATTTTTCAAACGTTGTCTTACTATATGGGGGGCGGTCATCTTTCTTCCTTTTTCTTTGATTGTCTTTTTCTCCGTGCGTCTGTGTTATATAACACCTCTCTCTCTCTCTCTCTCTCTCTCTCTCTCTCTCTCGCTCTCTCTCTCTCTCTCTCTCTCCTATCTCTTTCTCTCCCTCTCTCTCTAATTTATTATTATTCTGACTCACATCACTGTTACCATGTGTTGGGATTATCTCCTATTCTAGGCAAGATGCTGCTAATTGCTATGTTTTTGAATCTTACCACCACTAATCTCCTCTGTGTTTTTTTTTTTTTAACATACTCCCAACCTCTTACTCAGCTTAGCACACCCCGCATACAGCAGCTCCAAGGAGATATTTTTAGTTAATTATTTCGATTCCTACTACACCGGTTTCATACCCACACGTTATTCACATATTTTACGAATATATTTATACATGGGTTTGAACAAGTTGGATTTTATTTTTGAAATTTTAATTAGCAATTCCACTCTCTTCTAGTATTCTCTCTCTCTCTCTCTCTCTCTCTCTCTCTCTCTCTCTCTCTCTCTCTCTCTCTCTCTCTCTCTCTCTCTTCTAGTGGTTCCTTGCCTGCCTGTAGCACCCTCTCCACGGCAATCTCCTGTCACCCATTACAGTCACAAAGAGAGGATGGCAAGAACGAAGTTAATGCCTTCCCCCCCGCCCCCTTTTCCCTCCCATCTCTTCCCTTTACTCTGGTTACACAACGGTTTCTATATTTCCCACGTAACAAAGACACGACAATGGAGAGATGGCGGAGAGAAAAAGGGGGGGGGGGGGGGGGGAATCACGGAGATCTTTGTCTTGTCTCTGGTGGGCTTAGTGGGAAAAAGAGAGGGGAGGGGGGGGGGGGAGAGAGAATGGGAGGGGTTGCACATAATGGTCTCGCATTACGTTATTGCTGCACCTGTGGGTTTCTGTTCCAAAAGTGGTTCGGGAGGGACGGGGGAGGGGGGGGGGGGGGAGGATTGTGTTAGTGAGGGATGGAGAAAGCGAAATTTAAAAAAAAAAAGGTATATTATATATAGTGTGGCATGAACAAATGAATAACAGGTAAAGATCTATTTGTGAAGCGATATAAATTCCCTGGAAAACAACAACCCAGTAGAACAAGAAGTTCAGCTTACACGTAATTCATTAGTGAGATGCAGGAAGCATTGGATGACACTAGTATGACTGCCCTTGTCATGTTAGAGCCTCTTTCTTTTTCTTTCTTCGTTTCTTTCCATCCCTGTGTCTTCCTTTTTATTGCATGCTTTTCCTTTATACACCTCACACCTTTCCATTTTCTTCTTCCTTTTTTTTTTTTTATTTTAGTCCGCTTATTTCTGAACTGATCCATTACTTTAATTATTTATTCCTTTCTTTATGACATTCTCTCTCTCGCTCTAAGAATTTATCTTTCTCTATCCATTTCTATATCTCTCTTTCTATTTATAACCCTTCTCTTATTTCTCCATCTCTTCACTTCCTCCCCTTCCACTATTGGCAACTCTTTTGTGCCTCAGTATCTTCTCTCTCTCTCACTTTCTCTCTCTCTCTCTCTTCTCTCTATCTCTTTTCTCTCTTTCTCTTTCTCTCTCTCTCTCTCTCTCTCTCTTTCTCTTTCTTTCTCTCTCTTCTCTCTCTCGCTCTTCTCTCTCTCTCTTTCTCTCGCTCTCTTTTTCTCTCTCTCTTTCTCTCTCTCTCTTTCTTTCACTCTCTATTTCTCTCTCTCTTCTCTCTCTCTCCCTCTTTCTTCTCTCTCTCTCTATCTCTTCTCTCTCTCTCTTTTCTCTCTCTCTCCCTCTCTCTTCTCTCTCTTTTCTCTCTCTCTCTCTCTCTCTCTTCTCTCTCTCTCCCTCTCTCTCTTTCTCTCTTCTCTCTCTCTCTTCTCTCTCTCCTCTCTCTCTCTCTCTCTCTCTCCCTCCCTCCCTCTCTCCCTGCCTGTTTCCCCGAGACGCACGGCCTGTACTCACGCGCGGGGCGCGGCGCACGTCCGGCTCGGCTCATCCTCTTGTCGCGGAGACAGGTCTCTTGTTTGTCCATCTGCGCCGCGCGAGGCCTGAGGTCGTGCTTCAACCCCTCGGGGGCCAGAGACACTGGACAATGGGCGGCCACGGGACCAGGAGCTGGTGACATCACAGATGTTTACATAATTAGGACAGAGATGGGGCATGACCTGATTTAAAGGTGGGGAGTGGGGGGGGTGGAGGTAGGGGTGTTAAAGGGTGAGGGAAGGGACGTAGCCTATGTGTCTGTGCAAAGTGGAGAAATCGAGGGAGACAAAAAAGTAAATAGAAAAGGGAGAGAGAGACAGAGAAATAGAGAAAGATAGCATGTGAGAAAGGAGAGAGAGTAGTTAGCCTACTCAGAGGATCAGAGAGAGAAAGAGAGAGAGAGAGAGAGAGAGAGAGAGAGAGAGAGAGAGAGAGAGAGAGAGAGAGAGAGAGAGAGAAAGACAGAGAGAGAGAAAGAGAGAAATAATTGGATCAATGAGACAGAAAGAATGAGAAGAAGAAGAAAAGAAAAAGAATGCGTGAGATAGGAGAGGGAGAAAGACGAAACGTGTGTGTTCGTGTGTGTGTGTGTGTGTGTGAGAGAGAGAGAGAGAGAGATATAGACAGAGACAAAGAGAGAGCTAAGTTGCTCAATAAAGTTTAGTCAGAGTGACATTGAGAAGTGAACAAAAAAATAAAAAAGAGAGGGAATGAGATATAAAAAGAGAGGAAGAGTGTGTTTGAATGTGTGTGTGTGTGTGTGTCAGGCAAGAAAGCAAGTGAGACAGAGAGAGAGAGAGAGAGAGAGAGAGAGAGAGAGAGAGAGAGAGAGAGAGAGAGAGAGAGAGAGAGTGAGAGAAAGATACCCTGCAACAGCTGAAGTAAGTTAAAAAAAAAAAGATGTAAAACAAATATGAAGAGTTGTTGACATTTCAAGAAACATTTTGACCTTTCAACCAATTTCCATAATATGCAAAATACATGCATGGAGGAACAACAATACTGACTTAAAACATTGAAATGTTCAAAAATTAAAAAAAAGAAAATGGTCTGTATTGTTATTGAAATTTATGTTGAATTTTCATTACAGAAACAGACTACTGGAGGACATTTAAATAGCCGGTAACTTCTAAAGTGACCAGAAAAATTCAAATTAGTGTTGCCATATTCGCATATGAATTGTCTACTTATTCGTCTCTCACCCACGTGTTTATGCGGAACATTCTATGAGAGCGGCTCATCAAATGATGCGCAATACTTTCTCTACGAGTGGCAAGATTGTGACAACTGCTAATTTTGAAAACTTTTTTTAAATAATCCTTTTTACATGAATTTCAAATTACATATTTTATTCTAGTCAGTCTTGTCTCGAGTATTTTCATTGCCGAAGTTTTTATTTTATTTCAATTTCCTTCAAATTGTTAATATTCCTGTATTTGTGCTGGAAAATTTAAAAACTTTGAACAGTCTAGAGTGTAAGGTAACTTATTGTTAGTGGTATTGGGGTCTGGGATCTAAGAATGTTGATTTTTCCACCACCTGAAGGCTGACAATCAAACTTGTTGATGATTTTTTATTGAACAGTGCATAGCTTTTTTTAACGTGAAAATGATTAAAACAAAAGCAATTTTGAATAGTTAACAATCATGAAAGCTTCAATGTTAAAATATACCTGCCTCCTCCTCCTCTCTCTCTGTCTCTCTTACTCTCTCTCTATATATATCTCTCATTAGCTCATTCCGTCTCTCTCTTTCTCTCACTCATTTACTTTTTGCTGACGATGTAATACTGGTCTCAGATTCTGTTGCAGGTCTCCAGAATAAGCTAAATGTTTTGTATAGCCAATCAAGAAGACTAGGCTTGCATGTTAATAAAGATAAAAGTAAAATCATGATTTTCAGAAAGGGTGGTTACCTAAGCAAGCATGAAAACTGGACTTATGGAAGTACAAAATTAGAGATTGTAAATTCATACAAATACCTTGGTATTGATTTCTCAACACGAATGAGCCTCACAAATTGCGTTACAGACCTAGTTACTAAAGCCAAGAAAGCAAGTTTCTGTATTATAAAATCACTGAAAAGATTAGCATGCAATGACCTTAAACTTTTCTCTAAACTTTTCGACTCTAAGGTAGAACCTATACTTGCTTACGGGAGCGAATTATGGGGCTTGCAGGAACACTTACCTATTGAGCAAGTACATACAACAACGTTGAAGCAATTCTTAAATGTGTCAATCCACTCTTCAAATACTCCACTTTATGGTGAAACAGCAAGATACCCATTGTATATTAACCACAAAATACGTTGTGTAAAATATTGGCAGAAATTGCTGAAAATGCATGAGACAAGAATTCCCAAACAAGCATATGAGATGATGAGAAGAATGAGTGAGAAGAATGTTAATTCGTGGATAACCGATTTGAAATATTTTCTGTATTCAAATGGTTTTGGATGTGTATGGCTATTTCAGAGTGTTGGAAATGAAAAAGCATTTTGTAATTCACTTAAAGAAAGACTGTGTGATGTATTTAAGCAAAGTTGGTATGGAAAATTAACCTCAGATCCTCACCTACATTTCTACTCATAATTTAAATCTATGATCTACCTAAATTCATTTCTTTTACACAGAGCCCTACCTTTCTCGCTACAAACAACACTAATAAGATTCAGGCTAGGTGTATCGAATATACTGTGTCATAGATACAAGTATTCCAACAATATAAATATACATTTATGCCCCCTATGTAAAAAGGATATTGAAGATGAACACCATATATTATTAGTTTGCAAGGTATACGAGAATTTGCGCTTGACATTCCTACCTGAGAAATTTCTGAAAAACAGATGCACGTTCAATTCAAGCCTTCTTATGTCAAACGAAAATTACCAATTCCACGTCGCGAAATATTTGTATCATTCCATTAAACTTAGAGATCATTTTGTGAAGATGGATTCTGAGAGTGTTTGAGAAGAGCAAATTGTGTATGTTCTATGTTAATGATATTGAGATGTAAAAATGTAAAATGTTAATCTAAATTGTTTAATTTTATTTTATGTTTGTGAAGGGTGAGAAACCCAACAAATAATCAATCAATCAATCAATCAATCAATCTCTTTTTTTTCTCCCTCTGTCTCTTTATCTCTGTTTGTGTCTGTCTGTATGTCTGTCTCTGTCTGTGTCTCTCATTCCCTCTCTCTCTTTCTCTCATTCTCTTTTTTTCTCCTTTTGTCTCTCTATCTCTGATTCTGTCTGTCTGTCTGTCTGTCTCTTTCTCTCTCACTTCCTCTCTTTCTTTCTCCCTCTGCCTGTCTGTCTATCTCTGTTTCTGTCTGTCTGTCTGTCTGTCTGTCTCTCTCACACACACACACACATCGAAATGTGCTATCCAACTAGAGTCCATCTTAGAATTTGCTGACCGCGGCCGCTTTAATTCGTCTCCATAATCGCCTTTTCATTATTCTCTCTTTCATTCTCTATCTGTTTGTCAGTCTATCCGTCTCTTTCATCATTATTTTGCCTGTTTCTCTTTCCCTTTCATCTTATCTCTCTCTTTCTCTCTCCACCATTTCCCATAACGAAAGAATCTCAACCCTCAATATTCAATCTTATTTCCTTTTTTTTTCCTCATGTCAACATTTTTACTGGCTTCACAGTTCCACCCAGACTTTCAGCACTGGCCATTTTCATTCCGAGGTAACTCTTACTACTTTGTAACTTGATGTATCCGCAGTTTGCATGTCCTGGTAGGATAAAACCCTAAGGCATGAAGCATCGCCAACTCGATTGCTCAGTCCTACACGTAACTATGATCATATTTGTAATAATATCTGACTGATACTTTTCTGTCAAAGGAAAACTATCTTCTTGTTTCACAAAATGAACACGTCTTGAACATTTTCAAAATTATTTAAGTATGGCGCACTACACTGCGGATTTCTCATCCAGCGTGCCGTACGTCTTGCAGGATTGTTTGGGCCAAAGAAGGAGGAAACTTTGTATTAGAAACAAAACTGTTCCGGTGGAATATTGTGTAGAAAAGTTTCCTAAAATTTGATATTATTTTCATCATAATTGCAAAATTTTGAAAAATTGAAAAAAAAAAAATAAAACAAAATGTTTAAATGTTAGCGTCTACAAGGTTTAAATACATAAGAAATTGAGGTCGTTGTGTGTGTGTTAATACTTGTTGACATTATTTTGTTCTGTTTTTCCTTGTTTCGAAAATTGTTCCAGGTATTAAACAGATTTTCTTTTCCAATATTTTACAGTCAAAATTTTATACTATTTTTTAAATTCCTTGTTAGTTCAAAAAGATTTGGAGTCAAATTATATAAACACAATTCAATTAGTAAATCTTTTGTGCTTAAAAAAAAACAAAAAACAAAAAAAAACAACCAAAAAACAAAACGTGAGGGTTTTTCTAATTTTCAGTTAAATCTACTTCTTCTTCTACTACTACTACTACTACTACTACTACTACTACTACTACTACTACTACTACTACTACTACTACTACTACTACTACTACTACTACTTCTACTACTACTAATAATAATACTAATAATACTACTACTACTACTACTACTACTACTACTACTACTACTACTACTACTACTACTACTACTACTACTACTACTACTACTACTACTACTACTACTACTACTACTACTACAACATGATTTTAAGATTTCAAATATTCAGAATTAGATGATGATACACTAGCAGTATATCTACGATATCGTGCCACTATAGGCTAGGCTAGGCATTGATTAGACTGGCTTGTCTAAATAATAGTTGCTTCACAGTATTGATAAATCTCTAGATCTAGCACTGCCTCGGATGCTTTAATGAGATGTACTAGATATCGATATCTAACTAGGTTGAGATGCTAGGTCTAGATATGTATGGAAAGAATTGACATCAGGTGCATTGTCTTTATTTTGGAGTACTAGACATATAGAGTAAGTTTGTGGATGTCTTATATCATTTAAGTGTTTAAAAAAAATTATGATAATAAAAGATGGTATTTTGGGTAATCTCTTAAGCCTCAGTCTATTTCTCCATTTTTGTGTATTGTGAACCCTGAAAAAATTGTTGTCTGAAACCTCGGTAGAAAATTGGACACGCAAATTCTAGATTTTTACTATGGACTAGGAAAAATTCTGGTTGGTTAGACGTTTTAAGATTGTTGCCATGGAAAGAAAGTTTGTTATGACCAAAACTAATATGGTGGATCTTCTTAGAGAAACGAGAAGACAGAAGAGGTGAGGTATTTGCTCAGTCGGGGCATCTGTGTTCTCTATAAACTGTGGGGATTATACTAAAAACTAATGCGGCTTCTAACGGCTTCACAGCATAAGATTTATAGAGAAGCTACGGAAGAGGACAATCTGTAAGGAAGCTATGGAAACTTAGCCATATCTTAATGCTTTCATGGTGAGGCAAAGTTATCAAATTATCAAATTTTGGAGAAAGAAATGATGCTTACTACGTGCATACATGATCGGGTACAAGCCAGAAACTCGGCAAACCAAGTGTGTAGAGGAATGTGAGAGAATCTTAAAAAATCATAGCCTTTAGTTTTCTGTTGTTTCAAATACATTAAAAGACACAAAAGACAGCACCACTTCAATGCAGTATATTCGAAATTGTCCGCAGTTTGTATATTTTCAATGCGACATAGTTATTACGCTCCGATATATTAGATCCAGCCCAACACTTTGGTTACATTGTAGATATCCTAGCCATAGTTAATAATAATAATAATAATAATAATAATAATAATAATAATAATAATAATAATAATAATAATAATAATAATAATAATAATAATAATAATAATAATAATAATAATAATAATAATAATAATAATAATAATGATGATGATGATAATAATAATAATAATAATAATAATAATAATAATAATAATAATAATAATAATAATAATAATAATAATAATAATAATAATAATAATAATAATAATAATAATAATAATAATAATAATAATAATAATAATAATAATAATAATAATAATAATAATAATAATAATAATAATAATACAATTCTTTTATAGCTTCATGTCCCTTAAGTTTACCAAAAAATGTGATAGTTGTGATGTTTTTGGGAAATCTAAAAAAAAGAAATATATATTTTGAAGAGTTTAAAAAAAACAAAGACTCGAGATTTAGAAATGAAAATAACAAGTCTATGACATCAACACTTATGCTTTTCGAAATCATATTTGTCCTCACTCAAGAATTAGGGTCTTACAAAAGATGATATTTGTCCTCACTCAAGAATTAGGGCTCTTACAAAAGATGATATTTGTCCTCACTCAAGAATTAGTGTCTTACAAAAGATGATATTTGTCCTCACTCAAGAATTAGGGTCTTACAAAAGATGATATTTGTCCTCACTCAAGAATTAGGGTCTTACAAAAGATGATATTTGTCCTCACTCAAGAATTAGGGTCTTACAAAAGATGATATTTGTCCTCACTCAAGAATTAGGGTCTTACAAAAGATGATATTTGTCCTCACTCAAGAATTAGGGTCTTACAAAAGATGATATTTGTCCTCACTCAAGAATTAGGGTCTTACAAAAGATGATATTTGTCCTCACTCAAGAATTAGTGTCTTACAAAAGATGATATTTGTCCTCACTCAAGAATTAGTGTCTTACAAAAGATGATATTTGTCCTCACTCAAGAATTAGTGTCTTACAAAAGATGATATTTTTCCTCACTCAAGAATTAGTGTCTTACAAAAGATGATATTTGTCCTCACTCAAGAATTAGGGGTCTTACAAAAGATGATATTTGTCCTCACTCAAGAATTAGGGGTCTTACAAAAGATGATATTTGTCCTCACTCAAGAATTAGGGTCTTACAAAAGATGATATTTGTCCTCACTCAAGAATTAGGGTCTTACAAAAGATGATATTTGTCCTCACTCAAGAATTAGGGGTCTTACAAAAGATGATATTTGTCCTCACTCAAGAATTAGGGGTCTTACAAAAGATGATATTTGTCCTCACTCAAGAATTAGGGGTCTTACAAAAGATGATATTTGTCCTCACTCAAGAATTCGGGGTCTTACAAAAGAAGTCTGCGCCGAACAAGCGGGGCAAACAAGATTAGGCCCAAACTCTTCCAACGACTTTTAGAGACTCAAACTTACGATGTCCTTGATCCCTGTAATATTTTGTCCCCCGCGAATGTTCTTATCTTTAATTAACCACTGGTTCTTTTGGTTGATGCGTAGTTGTTTCAGTCTTGGTGGTTGAGTGGAAAGAGTCGGGCGTCATGAGGGGCCAGTCATTGGTTTGGTTGTTCGACCAACAAGCGATAACTCCTTCAATGAAACATGGGGTTTGAGATTTACGAGTTTCAACGTTACATGAAATTTATTAAAAGAATTTTGCAACATATACACACAAATCCACTACAGCGCTTAGATCATATATAAATTCCTGCATTTTGTCAGTTCTGTTTTTTTTTTTTTTAAATAAATGAAACTGATAAGAATATTCACAGACTTTTGCCTTATTACTTTCCTTTAAATTTTTTTTTCACACATTTTGCTGTAAACAGTACAAAACAAATGCCGAATCAGGTTCACCTAGAAATTTATAATTTCATTTCCTAAAACAAATTAAATAAAAAAGAAAATCTCAACAGCCAGCAAGACAAAAGCTTGACCAACCCTGGGATGATAGTAAAATCACGTTCAAAAGTTTTCTTGGAGAAAAATACTAAAATAGTTGATGGAAACTGTTCATTAAGGAAAAAAAAGAAAAAATAAGATTTAAAAAAAATCTTACTTACACTTACTGAAAAGTAACAGCACCAACAGTAGATGTAGTGTACTAGTCTTAGTAGCAGCAGCTACAGAAGTAGTAGTAGTGGTACTATAGTGGCAGTAAATGCAGCAGCAGTAACCGTAGTCATACAAGTAATAATAGTAGCTATAGTGGTGGTACTAACAGCAGGAATCGCAGTGCCAGTTGTAGTAACATTAGTATGTAGAAATAGAAATAATAGTAATAAAAGAAGCAATAAAGTAGTCGTAGTAATAGCAGCAGCAGCAGCAGCAGCAGTAGTAGTAGTAGTAGTAGTAGTAGTAGTAGTAGTAGTAGTAGTAGTAGTAGCAGTAGTAGTAGTAGTAGTAGTAGTAGTAGTAGTAGTAGTAGTAGTAGTAGTAGTAGTAGTAGTAGTAGTAGTAGAAGTAGCAGTAGAAGTAGTATTAGTAGTAGTAGTAGTAGTAGTAGTAGTAGTAGTAGTAGTAGTAGTAGTAGTAGTAGTAGTAGCAGTAGTAGTGGTAGTAGTAGTAGTGGTAGTAGTAGTAGTAGTAGTAGTAGTAGTAGTAGTAGTAGTAGTAGTAGTAGTAGCAGTAGTAGTAGTAGTGGGAGGAGTAATGGTTAAAAAAAAAGAGAGAGAGAGGTTAAAGAGAATTAGGCTCATCTTTGTGAAAAAAAAGTTTAAGAGCTACAATTATGGCTGTATATGTATGGTGCGGCGCCATAGAAAGATGACAGTAAATAGACGCGTTATGCAGGATCCCAACAAATCGAGAAATTCTGCAATCTCTGCCTTAGCTAGGACACTCAACAGTTTGTTTACTCCATTATAAAAAAAAAAATCAGTAACCACAATCTGAGAGGCTTTCAATAGGAAAGGAGTGGCAGCGTGAGAAAAAGGCTACGCTACAATAAACAGCATATTTGCGGTTTTTGCGGTTTTGCCGGGAGTTCATACAGGTAATTTCTTTGATGTTCACATCATCAGCTGAGATGGCAAGCCCTGGAGGGTTGCGGGGAATCAGCTGAGGTAGGATGGGCGCGGTCTGCTGAGATTCTGTCTGCTGAGCACTTGCTTTTTTTTTATTTTGTTATATCGATTTGCGTGTACCCACAGGTGAGATGACTGTGGTGAGTGCAGCAGCCACGCTAGTTGCGGTTTGGATCTCGTATCGATTGCTCCAGAGTGTTTCGTTTATATCGATATTGATCTGTCTGGAGCCACAGGTGAGCTGTGGTTAGCCCGGAGCTAAAGGTGGATTTATCGAGTAGTCAGGATGGTTTGTGGTAACGAGGCATGTCTGCTTTTCTTTCTTTATTGCGTTCTCGGGTGCTTTTATGTTTTGAGATAAAAAAGGCTAACATACTTTATATACATATATACATATATATATATATACATATATATACAAATATATAATATTTATACTATATTTTCCAGGTGAGTGTCAGAAAAAACTCTAGTCGAGTAAAAACAATCAAATTTAAAATAAGAATGCTAAACTAATATGTGAATTCCGAAACAATTATAGATCCCTTTAAACGCTCTTAATTATTTCACTACAGGGTACAGAAATCCCCGTAAGTGAGTGCACCTCTAGGCAATTTTTGTGAGGGAGTATAAGAGCCTTGCTATGCTAGTCGAGAGGGATGTTCACGTACTTCCGGGAAGTGTAGACTTGGCTGGTTTTCCACACCGGGTACTGTAAACTAAAGTACATTGTGTCTGTAAAAGCAATAACAACTTAAACGATGCAAGATTTTCCCTTTTTTTTTTTTAATTGGTTTTAAGCTAAAGGAAGGAAGATTAAAGTCAGCTCAGAGACATAGGGAGAAAACGCGTTTATACTATGCCATTATAAGTGTTTAAAATGACCTTAAAAAAAAAAAACCAAAACAATCTGAAACTGCTAAATCTGGGCTGCCAGCGCTGGATCATAACTGTGATTTACAAATAGCTGAATAACTTCAGGAAAGTCATTGCTGTGCCTTGTTCTTAGATTATAAGGATTGTAATTTTTTTATGAGATGGTCAACTTCACATAATTATTTATAGACTTGACGATGTGTTTTTAATATATAATTAAAAAAATAATGGTCTCAGGGTCTTTTTTTTAAATTTTTTTTTCGGGATGAAGAGATGTTAAGTTTTAAACTGTCAAATGGTGTCAGATGGAACATTTTAATCTCCCGTTGACTACCAAGATCTCAGAAACCTATAAAATACAGATCTAAGATTTTGACTTTTAACTCTTAAAAATTCTATGACACATCGAATATTATGTGTATCAATAAACTTACGCCCAAGGATGTTAGACTTAGATCAGATTTTGTGCTTTGAAAACTTGAATAGTATCTTTTAAAAAAAAAGGATAATTTCGACCTTGTCTATTTTTGATGAAACTTTTCCGACTCTTAATCTGAAAACCAACATGCATTTATAGAATTAAAACAAGATTTGTACATCTTATTTTGTAAAACAATCACTATAAGTACTGAACGCTTTTCGACAAAGATCAAAAAAAAAAATAAAAAATCATAATCTCGCTTTTTTGAACTGCATTAACCTTCAATTGTTTTATGAAATCCCGTTCATGAATAATTTATCTTAAATCTATCCTCTTTTTCCCGCAAGGAAAAAAAAAAGTAGAACGTGAAGATACAACAAGTGCAGCTTATTCTCTATGTAACAAATACAAAACTAGAAAACTGATTGCGAAAAGTATTGAAAAAAAGAAATTCGAAATAAAATATTAGTGCGAATTTTGTTACACATAAAAGATCTTCTTTGGATGATGAAAAAGAGCATGTTGGATAATCTTAATGATGGTAGTGGCGATAATGATGATGATGATGAGGATGATGGTGATGATGGTGATAAAAATGATGATGATGATGATGATGATGATGGCAATGGTGATGATAATGATGATGATGATGATGATGATGATGATGATGATGGTGGTGGTGGTGATAGTGATGGTGATGATGATGATGATGATGATGATAATGATCATGGTCATAATCATGATGGTGATGATGTTATGATGATGATGATTATGATATACTATCATAAAAACCAAGGATCTGTCTTCTAATATTAATGACATCCCTACAACTGTGAATCACAGTCAATAAAGAATACATCAGGTATCAGTATGTTATTATTGGTTGTCGGTTGGTAGAAAATCATCTAGATTTGTTAACTTTGCTGAACGAAACCAATGAATAGCTTTTGAGTATTGCTTTCATGACCAAGTAATGTAACTTTTCAGAACCTGTATAATTTTAAACTTAAACATCTATGGATGTGAAAGAGACAGTTTTTCTTTGAGATAAAAAATAATTCTAATATTCAGGATCATTTTGAAATTTGTAGTTAATCATGGCGGTACTGTGATATTATTGGATCGCTGATTTCAGTTGATAAAGTAAATAACTTCCCGTTGACTCATTTATGTGAATAGAGGGAGCTAAACAATTTCAGCATGTCACTTGAAGTCACACACAAATATATATTAAATATACCACTTGGAAGTAACCAAAAATCTATTATAAAAAAAACCCTACTTGTTATAACTACTATTACTACTATGCAGCTCCTCCTCCTCCTCCTCCTCCTCCTCCTCCTCCTCCTCCTCCTCCTCCTCCTACTACTACTACTACTACTACTACTACTACTACTACTACTACTACTACTACTACTACTACTACTACTACTACTACTACTACTACTACTACTACTACTACTACTACTACTACTACTACTACTACTATTGTTACTACTACTTCTACTACTACTACTACTACTACTACTACTACTACTACTACTACTACTACTACTACTACTACTACTACTACTACTACTACTACTACTACTACTACTACTACTACTACTACTACTACTACCACCACCACCACCACCACCACCACCACCACCACTACTACTACTACTACTACTACTACTACTACTACTACCACTACTACTACTACTACTACTACTACTACTACTACTACTACTACTACTACTACTACTACTACTACTACTACTACTACTACTACTACTACTACTACTACTACTACTACTACTACTACTACTTCTGCTACTACTACTTCTGCTGCTGCTGCTTCTCTTCCACTACTTCTGCTAGGAATGAAATCAGTTATACCAATTACTAAAGAAGGAACTTTCACTGTACAATCATGAAATTAAGGAAAATATTTACTTTCTCCAACACTCAAAAAAAATCTAAAATTTAACTTTATCTATTACTCATCGTTTTCTTTCTTAAATGTCCATTTTATCAAAAAAAAAAAAAAAAAAAAAAATAACTAAAACCTTGATGCATTCATTTTCTTAAATTTATTAACATACCTTTTCTTTAAAAATTTTGCAGTAAAAAACAAAGGAAAAAAATAACGGCACAGAGAGAGAAAGAGAGAGCGAGAGAGAGAGAGAGAGAGAGAGAGAGAGAGAGAGAGAGAGAGAGAGAGAGAGAGAGAGAGAGAGAGAGAGAGAGAGAGGAAAGAGAAGAGATAGACAGATAGATAAAGAGAACAACATATTGTACAACCTAAGACATACAATATAAATAAACAAGCATTGCTGCCCGTTCAAATAAACATGTGGCGAAGACAACTACACTGGAGAAATGGAAACTCCAAAGAAAGAACAGACTTATATTCTCTAGAGCAGTACAACTGCAAATTCTGCAGAAATGAACAAGACGGGAAGACTACAACAATAAAGAAAAGCCCATTTTGCAACAATAACAGATTATAATAATTGTTGTTTCTCCTCCAGAGTCACTCATAGCACAGTTTGGAAAATATATTGTAATTCTTCTCACGTTCTCATAAAGACATTATGAAGCAGTTATCTCAAGCAAAAGAGTAAACTAAACTTGGGTGCAATCTTTCAAGCAGCCCTCTTTTTCTGTTTGCCTCTCTACTGAGACCATAATTATGGTGCTGGTGACCCATTACAGATACAATGTGGTGGTCCACCTGATGTGGTGAAAACGTGCTCTTCGATACATAGTTAAAACGTGCAATTTCTAAGACATTATTACAATTAAAAAAAACATTAAGGCCCCGGATTTGTTAAAATTTATTGGGTTACCCCGGATTGCTAAAGCTTATAATTATTATGGATCTAGGTCTAGTTACAATCTACATAACTCATGCGAGACAAATTAAGAGTGGCAAGTTAACAAAATGGGGCTTCACTTGAAGGTTTCTGAGAGTTCTTGTGGACAATTAGTGGATGTTGTAAATATCTTACAATTCGATATTAAACAGCATAGAACTATAAAACGCCCGCAAAAGAAGTGGAGGTAGTGGAGGTAGTGGAGGTAGTGGAGGAAGTGGAGGTGGTGGAGGTGGTGGAGGTAGTGGAGGTAGTGGAGGTAGTGGAGGTAGTGGAGGTAGTGGAGGTAGTGGAGGTAGTGGAGGTAGTGGAGGTAGTGGAGGTAGTGGAGGTAGTGGAGGTGGTGGAGGTAGTGGAGGTAGTGGAGGTAGTGGAGGTAGTGGAGGTAGTGGAGGTAGTGGAGGTAGTGGAGGTGGTGGAGGTAGTGGAGGTAGTGGAGGTAGTGGAGGAAGTGGAGGTAGTGGAGGTAGTGGAGGTAGTGGAGGTAGTGGAGGTAGTGGAGGTAGTGGAGGTGGTGGAGGTGGTGGAGGTAGTGGAGGTAGTGGAGGTAGTGGAGGTGGTGGAGGTAGTGGAGGTAGTGGAGGTAGTGGAGGTAGTGGAGGTAGTGGAGGTAGTGGAGGTAGTGGAGGTAGTGGAGGTAGTGGAGGTAGTGGAGGTAGTGGAGGTAGTGGAGGTAGTGGAGGTAGTGGAGGTAGTGGAGGTAGTGGAGGTAGTGGAGGTAGTGGAGGTGGTCATGTCGCCCCAGAAGAAATGGCGAAGATGACTTCACGCTGCAGTAGATCAAATTTATTTAAATTTTTAATTTTTTTCAGTTCTTCAATCAAAAAGAAAAAGTACATGTCTTTTTTCTATATATTTATAATTTGTTTTATAAGCTTCATCCACTTTGGAACTTGTAAACGCCTGACAACAGTCTTTTAAAAGTTACTTGGTATAGAATGACAAACATGGCAAAAATTTTTTGATTAATTAGTTACAATAAAAATATAACTTTCAAGAGCATTTTTAGCCTAAATCCACAACTTTTCTTTCTTTTTCTTTTGTACTGCGTGGGACACTGATCGTGGTTGATCAAAATTCCGTAAACTTCACCACTGAACAGTGAGTGGTTTTGGAGGAGATGGCGGAGAAAGAAATCACAGTTGAAATTTTTAATATAGATACATACGACACATTTGGTAATGTGCTCTTTATGATATTTTAATTTTACTCCATACCCCCAACTGCTTAAGTTTTACTTTATTGATCTTTTCCAACACAATCCTTTTCTAACAAAAGGAACAATTTTAATGATAATAACTTTAATAATAATAATAATAATAATAATGATAATAATGATAATAATAATAATAATAATGATAATAATAATAATAATAATAATATTAATAATAATAATAATAATAATAATAATAATAATAATAATAATAATAATAATAATAATAATAATAATAATAATAATAATAATAATAATAATAATAATAATAATAATAATAATAATAATAATAATAATAATAATAATAATAAGTATAAACAGATGCCAAGTAAGACAAATGAATCACAAAATCAAATAAATGAAACAACTTATTTATTTGATTTAATAAATAAGTTGTAATTTATTAAACAGTATAGAAGTGCTGTCTTTTTCCTACACCTTTCCGTGCACACAACTGTTTAGAATATATTCAAGAACTAAAGGAACTGGCAAAGCAATATTTAAAAAACCAGTAACCATCTCTAGTAAGAAACCCGTAAGACTCTGCTCAACACCATTCCCATAGTGCCTGCTCATTTTTTTTTTCATGCGTGACATTTTCTTTCGGTTAAAATGGCTGCAAGTTAGAATATTCTAAATCCGTCAGCTTCATCCTAAGCATTATCACCAGACGACTGATATTCTAATTATACTTTTTCATGGATGACTCCAACTTTCAATATTGTAGAGCTATGCAAAGGCCAAAACAAACCCACACCTCACTTCTCTCCTCTAGATAACTGAAGGCAACTTTAGTTTCTTTCTCCGCTATTTCCTCCAGAACTACTCAATGAACAGTAATGAAGTTTAATGAATTTTGATCTGTCTTGATCTGTTCAGTATCCTTCTATATCTATTGTAAATAATTTCATCAATTATTGTTATTACCAAATTTGTTATGACGAACTAAATAGCATTGAAAAGACTACTCTCAGTGTTTTGCAATTTTCAAATCGAATGACTCTTTAAAACAAATTATTGTTATTTTTAAATATAAAAATAAAATATGGAAAAACGTTATTTTTCTTGCACGGAGTGAAAAACTGAAAAACAAAATTAAATAAAATTTGACTTCCTCCAGTGTAAAGATATAAGTGTCATAGAAAATATTACAGTTCCGTACAGGAAAATGACAGAGATCTGATTGGTCAGTATTTTAAAACTGTCATGGTCGCCTCCTATTCCCGAACGGCAATGTAAACACTACTTCTACTTCTTTTCTACTTCTTTTGACGCGTTTTGAACTTCTCTACGGATTTATATCTAAGATGTCGCCCAGATCAACAAGGAACCGAGGAAACATTCAATTTAAGCCATTTTTTTTTAATTTGCCATTCTAAATTTGTCTTGCATGAGTTATGCAGATTGTGACCAGATCTAGAATAATTTTAAGCTTTGGAAATCCAGTGTAAACTAATACATTTTTAAAAATCCGGAGCCTTAAAACTTTTTTTCTCTGAAATAATATTATTGTCGGGGCAATTCACGCTTTGACATTGCATAGGGGAGCATTTTTTCATCACATTAGGTCGAGCGAAACCTTTATGTGTATTTGGACATCAGCACCACAATGTGATTTCGGTGGAGAGATAAATTGAACATAGGGCTGCCTAAAAGATTGCAGTATTGCACCAAAATTTAGTTTACTTTTTTGCTTGACCTCTCTCCTTCGTTTAAAGGATGTCTTTACGACATTGCAATGTCTCAAAGTTCTAAAATATTAAAAATACTTTTAGTGACACTGGAGTATATTATACGTTGTATAATTCGCTTTTTTTTTTTTTTTTTGTAATATTCCCTGCTTGTTCATTGCTGCAAAGTTTATTTTTCTTCAGTGCAGTTGTATGGCTCTGGGGGAGGATAATAGTCTGTTATTTTTGTAAAGTTTGCATTTTTTTTCAAAATAGTTGTCTTCCCAACCTGTTCATTTGAGCGGGCAATCACGCTTGTGTTCAATACATCATTACTCAAAATAACGAAAAAAGACAAAAGAGAGAAGAACGATTTTATGATTCTACTTTATATGTCCATGAACGACAACTCTCTATCTTCGGATTAAGGACAAAATGATTTTTAAAAATATTCTAAAATTATCTGAAATGTTACATTTCTATTGTTGAAGAATGGTGCTAATCTAACACGACTTGTCATCACAATTTCTAAAAGGACAGAATAAAACCTTTCATCGTGTATTTACTTTATTTAACAAGAATAAACAAATTGGATGGACTGCATGATTTTGGTTTCATTGCCGTAAGAAAAACAACAAACAGAAGGGACAATAATGTAACCAAAAAGGACAACAACAAAAAAAAAAAAATTGTTGAAGATATCGGAAAAAAAATTTATTAAAAATTAGATGGTTGCAATTAGTACCGATCGTGCTGATGTAGACGAAAAAGAGAAGACTTAAGTATGAAAACTATGAAAATCATACATCAACATTATTTTTCTTGTAAAAACTACACATGTGATAACTCAATGTGGGACTACGGAAATTCTTTTGTAAATCTATGAAAAAGATATTTTTGTACTTTTGCTGCAAGTTACAAGCAAAAAAATTCTATTAAAAATACTAATTTTCTTCCTCTACATAACTGTTTTCCAGTGAATCCAAATTCCGATAGCAATATTCTCAATGGCTGAACGAACGTGGGGCTTCAACATTTTATTCAGGTTGTTCAGATGTTTTGTAATACGGTGTGGCTTATTAATTTCTCTTCCAATTTCGAACGGTCTCTCAAATTTCGACCTACAAAAACCGGTCTGAGCCCCAGATAAGCTGGTTTTGTTCGGCTAAGACACGACTTGATGCTTGGAGGGAAAATAAATGTATCTAGATCCAAGTTTGCAAGCTGTAAAAATGGGTTTCAGTCTAGCCAGAACCTGGAAAGCGATTTAAAAAAAGTTAATAGCTGAGCCCTTCTTTAAAATCTATAGACTGTAGCCATTGTTACTGAGGAACCTAGATATCTACCAATCCTAAAACGCCGCCAGTGATCAGGGGAAACGTGTGTTAATTCAGAGAAGAAAAGGAAAAAAAAAGAAAATGATAAAGCCAAAAAAACTTAAGGTTCTTAGAGAATGCGCAAATCGGAAAATTATTTTTTCTCAGAATAGAACAGTACACATCTTCCAAGCAATGTTTCTGGTTATTGGACCCATTTTAAAAGCTTTAATTTACGAGAAAGATTTAGAACTCTTTATGAAATCGCGTTGTGTATTTGTTTGTATCTATTCCATAACATGGTTAAGTCGGAAATACTATCTTCCTACTGTTGCCTATCCTATTTTTCATAAAATGAAGAAATATAGCCAAGTCTTTAATATTTAATGTAACTATCATTTTAGTAGCTTCAAGTTTTGATTGTGATTTTCTCAGTAACTACACAATTATGAAACTTTTGCAGAAATTTATGTTCAAGTTTTTTCATGATGGATGTTTT
>JAWDGP010004149.1:222500-227500 GCA_033675545.1 Elysia crispata | reverse complement strand
GCCGTTTAATGAGGGCATAAATAGGTATTTAAATAAATTTGGAAAGCACAGAATGTATTGCTTTACATTATATGAAAATAGCCCATGATTTTAAAAAAATAAACAAACATCCTTTAGACATAGGAGCTGAGAGATGACCACGACTAGGTTTTTATCAATAACTCATTACACACTCTTTAATCATCTTCAAAAATGAGAAAGGAGATTAAGGATGGGTTCGGGATGATTGCGATTGATTGATAACTGATTTCTAGTCTAGCCCTGTCCACTGTCTATGAGACAATCATGGTCTCGCAACATTCTTTGACACATCTACACAGCGTAAAGGCTCCCACAGGACAGAGTAAAGCAGTTACATCGAGACACCAAACTCACCCGCAAATGCAGGGAATTACCTTGAAAATCTCAAAATGGATGTTTTACCCACAGTTACGTGTAGTGAATTTTATGTTGAAATATGGACTTTGAAAGTTTGAAGTCGTTTACATAATTACAGGAATGAAAAAAAAAAATATATATATATAAATAAAAGTGAAAAGACATTGAGATCTATTAAGTAAATTAATAAATGATCAAAAGTATGTAAATAAAAAACAAAAAACAAATGAGAAAACAAAAACGAACATGCAAATCTGAAAAAAAAATGTTGTATTTGGAGAAAGGGAGACATTAGTTACTTTATCCTGAGATCTACAAATCAAATTGTTAAATAAAGTACAGAAATAAAGTTAAAGATTTACCACGCAGATTTCATTCTTCAAGCTACTCCTTATTAATCAAAAACACTCAATGTTGAGATAAATCTAAAAAACTTCTAGGAAAGAAAATATTACTTGCAAAATTTATCTTACAAAGTTGGTTACTATTTGAAACATCGAGTAAACAAGACCAACATTTTGTGACCGCAGTTACAGGAAAAAATAAAACAAAACATGAAACAGGAAAAAAAGCAAACAAACCTCAACACAATCATGCTTTCATGCCGCAAGAAATCAGGGAAAAGATGAGGACTAGCAATACTGTATATTCATGAGAATTTTGTTCTTCAATTATTCTAGCCTTAATTTTTCAGTTAACGAATATGTCAAGAGTGGAATGAATTTTCAATATATCATATAACTATTTAGAAAACGAAACTGATTTTCTTTTATCAATTTTCAGAAGTTGGTTTTGGGATGAAATTGTTGAACTTTTCCCATTGAAGTCTTCATTTAATTTTATTAAATTACGAATCTCTTTCCCTGTGACTAGGTAGAGGTTTAATGTAGTTGTGAAATTTTTAACAAATGCTAGTGTAAATATTATTTAAATGATCCATAGGTCTATAAAGACCTTTCTTGTCGTATAAAATGAGCACTAACGCCAATATAATAATAATAATAATAATAATAATAATAATAATAATAATAATAATAATAATAATAATAATAATAATAATAATAATAATAATAATAATAATAATATTAATAAGAATATTAGCAGTAATGACAATTTTATGTTGTAGACATACTTGAGTTTTCTGAGTCTAGTTGATTTACAGCAATGCTGTTAAATATCTGGTAAATTTATTGTGTTTAAATGCATCATTTTGATGTTAAATTACATACGGAATAAAGCGATTTTTAAGGGCTCAGGCCTCGATGCTTAAGAGCCGCGAGGGAGGCATTTCACAAATTCTTAACTCAGAAAGGAACCGACCGGTGTACATTCGGGCCGTGTTTCAAGTCTACTGGGCTGCAAGTTATGGTAGATTTTATATATTACTGATCTAGAAAACAATGGAATTGTAATAAGAGGATTCAAATGGAACTATAGAAAAATATTAAAGATTTGAGTGAACAATAAACATTTCATTTCTGTCCTTAGATTCTGAGCGCTCAAGTTTGAAACATTGTGTATGGGTATTTGATATAATATCCAAGAGTAAATGAGTTGACATGCATGACTGTGAAACAACAAAATAACGAAAATACTCACCTCAAAATGAATGATCCAGATGGACGTAGAAAGTTCCCTGCTGAAATTGAGTTTTAGAACAACATGATCTTTATAACGGCATCACTAAATCTAGAATTTCATAAGATATTGGTTGCTGCTGCAGAAGTATCGATGAAGGAGAAGTATCACATAATTCTGCCAGTCAATGTGGAGATCTAGATGTCAAGTAACTCGTTTTAAAACACCGCCTGGCTCCAAATCTATCCTCCATTGTCATTTTCTTCA
Organism: Elysia crispata; assembly: GCA_033675545.1. NCBI lineage: Eukaryota > Metazoa > Mollusca > Gastropoda > Plakobranchidae > Elysia > Elysia crispata. The sequence goes on along the minus strand of JAWDGP010004149.1, from coordinate 225,277 downwards.
GAATGTATGTCCATGATAGAGTGATCATTGAATGATAGTCTTTCCTACAATATTATGATTTCAAAGAAAGAGAAAATGAGCTGATATAATGCACTTTCATTTCTCAAATCTTCAGTGTTTTACATCATGGACAAGAATTCCCGAGTTCCGTCTATCCAAATCAAAACGAAGAAGCTACCGCGGCCATGAATGAGCCATTCTGTATGCAAGTTCTTTTATTTTTGACATAAATATAATTTTACAAGCGTTTAAAATTGAATTTTGAATACTAAAAATTGTTTAAAAAAAAAAACCAGAAGGAATAAGTATGCTGTACAAATTATAAATCATTTGCCTAACCGAAAAATACTGTTTTATTTTTGTTAAAAATTTCTGTAGCACAAAAGTATAATCAACTTCTTTTTTTTAATTTTACAAACTTGATAATTTAATTACACACATAAAGAAACAATCACGTGACCAGAACTTTGCTACTGAATGTGAGTTTAGTACTGAGTAGATAATAGATGTGTCGGCCACAAAAAAAATGAAGCAACTTATACCAAACAGTACTAACAAGTCCAAATAGCGCAAACGGCATGTTGTAGAAGGAAAATCTCTGGAAGTGGGAAGCAAATTTCAACTTTAGCTAGCTGGAGACTCCGTATACATTTAAGCAAGGTTTGAAGACAATATTGATATGTCTGTATTTTCCGAACAAAATTCTGATAGAACAGACACCTGCATCTATCTAGATCTAGACCAGACAGACCGAGCTCCGCAGTTTCATTATTTTTTTCGAACACTACGTAGTTACAAGTAATATAATGCTTCTGTGATACTACCATAAGCATAACTAGAAAACGCCCGTAATATACCTTCTATTTTTTTGTTCGATATGCTTATTTTCAAATTGCGAATTATATAATACAGATTAACATCTTTCCGGATTTGGTATATCATTTCCCAAACAGAATTACAGCCGCCTGTTTCGAGCAAAACCCATTCTACGATGTTTGGTCTTAGATTAAATTGAGGAAGGTTAAATTTTTTTTAGAATTATTTCGAGTAAGAAAACGGAACAATAATAATAATTAAAAAAAAAATAAAAAAAAATATTTTAAAAAGCTTAGAAAGAGGAAAACTACCTGTATTCCTTGGAATGATGAGCCAAAAAACAACAACCACAACCAAAGAAAAAAACATAAAGAAAAACAAAAAGCAAAAAGCAAAAACAAAAAAACAACAACAAAATAAACAAAAACAAAAACAAAAATTGAAAGCCGTAAAGAGGCTAGACTAGGATTAAGATTTTCAGCGGTTTACCTGTATCGTATGAGATAAATGAAAGGAATGGCATTGAACAATGTTAAACCTGTTAGCGTGTTACGAAAAACATCTCAACCACAGTCTTCCAACAGTTTCCAACACTAGAGTAAAAAATAGAGAAAAAAAATAATTCGCAAAGTTTTACATTACAACAAATACTTTCAGTTTTCTAACACTGTGAAACGCGCTTCATAGTAATCGAATCTACTGATTGAAAAAAAAAAAGTAATCTCGATATAATTATGATATCCTATTCTTTCCTATCCAATCTTCCTTAAAATATTTATGTTCACCAGCTAGTGTTAATTATTATCTTTGGACAATTATGGCACAGTAATTTTGTCGTAGTTTTAACAAAGTTTCTTTTTAACAAATATATAGTTTAGAATACAACATTATTTGTGCCAAGTTCTCTCTGAACAACACATAAGAAGAGACACTCACTCTGAATCTAACCAGACTATTTTACATTCGGAGGGAAAAACAAAAGAGAAACCAAAGGAAAAACAAAAACAAACAACAGCAACAAACAAACAAACAAACAAACAAACAAAAACAAAAACAAAAAAGCACAAGAACAAACCTACAAATTATTAACTAACCTTTAGATAAGTACAATATGTTACGTTAACACCATTATAATATTCAGAAGAGAAGAAAGTGGGGGCAAATATTGCAGATTCTACAATGCTACAACTTAGAGACCCCAGTAAACAATATAGTTGATATCAGTATGATTAAAAACAATATATAAGATAAATGTGGTAATTTCTAACTTTTTAGAGTCGATTACAGCTAGACAGTAACTGTTATTTACCACCAGTGACAGTGACTGTTTTGGTTCAAACATAGGCCAAGCTGTTACAAGATTATAGACTTTATGCTAGAGCGTGCTGGTTACACAGGTGAATTATAAGTTATTAAGTTATGTTGCTATGTGTCACAAATCATCTGCAGTGGTTTCTAATCCTATCGGCTAAGAATATAATTTGATAGTTATTGACTCACGGTTAAAGCATTTATGAATAAAATCTGTACTTTTGGGAGCATAAATCTTTTGTGCTTTTCAGGAGTTTCTATCGCCTCCCTAGATTAGAAACTCTCAGGGCTTACAGCTGTTAATCTAGAAGCAAATACAGAAAGAAAATAAATAAGTAGAGTTACATTTGAAAAATAAAAATTGATAATAATACCGTTTGATAAACATTTCCCAATTTCTTTGTTCAATGCAGGTGATAAACCTGCGGGTCACAAAATAACTTTGGCGTCTTCTTTAGCAATCCACCTCAACGATGTTCTTAGGTTTACGCTACGATTGCTCTAATGGTGGGTTTATTTGCATCTTTCTATAACAGAAGGAAAATCAGCCAATACTGTATGTTTCTAATCTATTTAAAATTCCTTTTAGACGTCTTTATGAATTCCCGTAAAAAGAAAAAAAGTGCCTTATGGTGTATTGGTTTGCATTA
>JAWDGP010004149.1:212500-215000 GCA_033675545.1 Elysia crispata | reverse complement strand
TTTCGTTTTCGTCTCTTAATTCTCTCTAAGAGCTTTCCAAGAGTATGAATCATTTTCCCCCAGATTGCGCCCTTCTGCTTAAAAAAAAAGGAGTGAAGTTTGAAGACATGATGACCTTGTCATGGGGAGCAAGGTGACCTCTAAGATTGTCCAGACTTTCAGATTACCACCCAGCTCTGAATGCAAGATCCTCCCGGTATCAAGAGTGACCCTTGACCTTTGTTTTTCTTTCTCTCCAGTACCATTAATATCTCAAGACTCTATCGGACTGGTTTTAGGACAGACTTAGATGTATCTTCTTTTCCACACCATACTACTCTTTGTGTTACTTTGCGTCCCTAAAGCTCTTCAAAAACTTTTTTTCTTTCTTTCTGTTTTCCCAAATCTCTTGGTTTTGGTTCAGATAAGAAAATTTTAGGTGAAAGAGTATCTTCATTCTTAGAGATAAATTTCAGGGAATTTGAGCCAATGTTTTTCCTTTACCAGAAAGCTTAAAAATGCGACTTTCCAAAACGTTTCCAAGAAATCAAATTTTCGTGAAACCTGTCGAAACATAACTTTTAGAAAAAAAAATCAATCTGATTATGAGGCCTATGCACAGATTTACCATATCAGTTAAATATAAAGGCATTTTTTTTTCATTTAAAAGGAGGAACGGATATACCTAAAAGCAAATAAAACGTGTGTTTAGTATTATATTCCTTTTAAAATCTAGAGCATTTAATGTAATCATCTTTTCAAGACCAGATTTTTAAGTCGGGACGTGTTTATCAGAAATGTAAGAGTCTCCAGCTATATCACGACACAGTTATGGTAATAGATGACAACAAAGAAATCAATTTGAAAGCTTCTGTTTTGAGCATGCGCAGCAAAATTGACCCCAAGATTACATAGAGACCTTGAAACAAAAAAAAACAAAAACAAAAAAAAAAAAAAACCGCAAACATGGCGCTCCATTTTGCGGTGCATGTACCTACTCGCCCATAAGCCTACCTTCAAAATAATTATTAGATCTAACTGCCATTTGAACATTTGGCTCTCTGCCCCAACCGCTACCGACCATAGTCTACAATGTCCCACCCCTTGAGAAAAAGTCAAATGGGTGTGTGTGTGTGGGGGGGGGATAGAAAATAGTGTGATTTGGGCTACAAGCCCATGTTGACACATAAAAATAAATTAAGGAGAGCTAAATGTGAAAAAAAAAAAAATTCTACAGCCATGTTGGATTGAAACTGCATCACTTAGCTAGCTAGATGTAGATCCATGTCGCTTAGCTTACTTGGCAAGGTTAGTGTGTGTTAGAATATCATAGATAAAAACTGGCGCGCCCCACTTGGCTCGGTGCCAAAGGGAGACATGACACATCACTTCCTGAACCAGCCAGAGACTGGCCTTGTCGCAGGCGGGTCAGTCCAACTTTATTTATTTTTTTTTAGATCATATAATTAACCTTCTTTGTCTACAATTCAATTTTAAGAAAAACAAGGCTATAATTATTATGTCCTTGATAATGACGGCTGATAAATTGTTAGGGCAACCATTCCATCAGCTTCAGGCTCAATAAGAATCTAATTTTTGTTTCTTTTAAAATTAAAACTTAAACCTCACTTTAGCATATCACGGCACGTTAAAAAGATAAAGAGCTTTCCAATGATCTAGATCTAATTGTCATATATTGTAGATTTTATATTTGAAGCTTAAGTTTGTTTAGTGAATATTAGCTAACACAGCGCATTTGCTATATTAGGATTAAACTTAAGCTAAACTTTATTTTTTCTGAAATAATTAATTTTATTTCTTATAGGAGATTTATCAAGACATCTACCTAGTGTAACAAGCATAATTTACAACAAAATCAAGGTTCCAATAGGATGAATCCATTTCAGCTACGAAAATAATAGAATATAGATATAGAGCTATGAATAAATACACAGCACAAACCGTCACACAAGCCTACACCATTCTCTGTGCATCCAGAGACCCATAACACACGGAACTGTCAGCTGTGTGCATCGAGATTCTAAAAATAATTAACACGCACGTAGGCCTCCAGAGAAGTAAGACTGAACTCATAGAATGTATGACCGATCCAGATCGAAGGGTGGTAATAATTACAACATACCTTGTATACTTTACTGACAGATGGATAATCCGTATGAAAAGAACTAGGACACTGAAGATAATTGGCTGGCTGTAGGTTGAGGGTTGCACAAAGTACACGCTATTCAGATTCTGATGTCAATGCATGTTGCATTATAATTATCGTGAGGTTGTGCAGTGGCGAATCAACATAAATTATCCCCTCACTGCCACCTGGTTTGAAAAGTGTGGCTTTGGGAGAGAGAGAGAGAGAGAGAGAGAGAGAGAGAGAGAGAGAGAGAGAGAGAGAGAGAGAGAGAGAGAGAGAGAGGAAAAGAGATAGAATTGGAGAAAAGAAAGGAGAAGAATGGGGAATATAGCAGAATAATGAGAGAGAGATAGAGTGAGTGAGTCACACAGA
>JAWDGP010004149.1:205000-210000 GCA_033675545.1 Elysia crispata | reverse complement strand
TGCTACTACTACTACTACTACTACTACTACTACTACTACTACTACTACTACTACTACTACTACTACTACTACTACTACTACTACTACTACTACTACTACTATTGCTGGTGCTGCTACTACTACTACTACTGCTTACTTTTGTTCTGCTGCTGTTCATGATTTCTATATCTCTTCTGAGGGTGCGAAGAAGCTAATCATTATCTTTACAACTTTAACTATATAGATTAGTACTCGTTAAAAATAATGTGAAATTGATAGAACTCCGCTAATTATTTTTTTACCATAATATTAATGCCACTGGCAGGCATAACGGCTGTAATGACATAATTAAGTACATAAAAAAATGCAAGCATGAGCAGATTGGGAATAATTGTACTTGTATGATTAGTAATGCCAGTGTTTTTCTTTTTTTTTCTTTTACTCTTTGGGAGGGCCTAGACTAGTAGCGTTCATTTATCAGCATAAACATCCTCATTATAATTCCATCTGAGTCGCGAAGATTTCTATTAGTCTGGCATTATAAATTAGAAATAACTTTCTCGTTTTATTCGATGTCATCACAGATGTACAGGATCATAGCGGTGATTTGAAGTTGTAGATTGTGGAATATTCCCGAAATATCTATTAGAGTCATGCATAGGTAACCATGCTGTGTTTGTAATAAATTCCAACATCATCCTCCTAGGCTTGAGCAGCTGTCTCTATAACACACCACACGCACTACTAGATACCCTACAATTTAAGTGTTTTAAAATAAAAAAAACAACAAACAAACAAATAAACAAACAAAAAATAAAAACAAAACCCACCAAAACAAGACCCCGTTGGGTTTGCAAGGTAGAACGCAGAAGACGAGGCACTATGATCCATCCTCAGAGAGTGGGAGGTTTTAACCCACGGTGAAAAGCCCCAATGTTGACCTCCGTGATGACGCTCTATCTGACTGCTTATTTTTATTAACTCGATGTCCCTTAAGTTACCTCAAAAACGTATTCATGGGATTGAACTTCCACCAAAGTAGTTATATCAGATCGCATCTCTCATGAACACAGGATGGTCCAGCTAAAGATCGAACCTTACTAGAACCTCGTTACTGTCAGGTCAAAGTTATACCAGCTGAGGTAGTTAATGGCCCACAAGATCATCGCTGCTTCCAAATCAATACAAGCCACTTTGATCGTTTACTCTTCTCTCTATTCTATGTGACAAACTCGGTTCTTTAAAGGTTATAGTGTACAATAAGCTTAGATACAAACAAACAAACAAACAAACAAACCCCAAAAAACCACTACCCCCGCCTGAAAAAAAAATAAAAAAAAAATTAAAAAATAAAAAATAAAAAAAACAAACAAAAAACAAAAAAAAACTGCAATTCTTCAAATTTGAATAACTTTCGAATCGAACTTAAAAATAAATATTTGGCTCATTTGTAAAATCATAATCTATTTCAAGATCACTTTAGAGACCCATTTACACATTATCGTGTAAGTAAAAGTATCATGAATTCTAGCATGGCCGTGACATCTCTTTACACTCTTTAGGGAAATTTCTAGCGGTGTGATAAGTGTTTAGGAGGATTTATAAATAGATTAGGAAAGCACAGAATAAGCTGTTTCTAATATTACTGATACATAGTGCATGATATTGCAAGCCCAGCCCCCCCCCCCCCCCCCCCCCCCCCCCTCCAAAGAAAAAAAAAACAAAACAAAACAAAAAAACAACAAAAAAAAAACAAACGAAAAAAAAAGTAAAAAATAAATCCATAATCACGTGATCACTAATGTTAATGCTGTTCACATGTCACTCAATAACTATATCACAAAATAAATTTTATAATTGTACAGTATATTTCATGCTCTATTTTATACTTTTTAAACACTCAGGACATAATTTCATGGAATATTATAAATACAAAATAAGGAAAATGCATTCATTCCAAAATTATCTCGTTTTATTTTTTTTGAATTTTCACACATAAAGAGACGTATTTTGCCCTAGGAGAATTAATTTGTTGTGCTATAATTACAGATGATTTTGAGGACCTTGGATTCACAAATTGTGGGTATATTACTTTGTCACACCACTATTGTGGGTATATTACTTTGTCACACCACTATTGTGGGTATATATTACTTTGCCACACCACTATTGTGAGTATATTACTTTGTCAGACCACTATTGTGGGTATATTTCTTTGTCACACCACTATTGTGAGTATATTACTTTGTCACACCACTATTGTGGGTATATTTCTTTGTCACACCACTATTGTGGGTATATTACTTTGTCACACCACTATTGTGGGTATATTACTTTGTCACACCACTATTGTGGGTAAACTACTTTGTCACACCACTATTGTGGGTATACTACTTTGTCACACCACTATTGTTTTAAGAATGGATCTATAGGACAGGTATGCAAATACCTTATTTCTGATTCTATCAAGTTGACAGTCATGAACTTGATTCAGAATCAAGGCGTTAAAGAGAATTCTATAGTTCCACTTACTTCTTCTTAAGGGTATACTTTTTTGTCCAGAATATACTTTTCATATGATTTTTTTTCTATACAAATTTGCGCTCTCCTTGGCACTGAAGTAGTGTTAATGCCCATGAAGAGTTAGGTTGCTATTGCTTCTCATGCAATTAGAAACTTGAAGCAAAGCTCAACCTAAGTCTTCGAAATTGTTATTAAATATAAACTTTGGTTCTCAATCCATTTAGCTCCCAATCAAAACCCAAGTCAGCTTTGCCAAACAAACCTCAACCTGGATTGTACAGATCTAGTTTAACCACGAATTTAGATAAAGATTTCAATGTAGATCGAATAAGAGGCGGAGACAATAGAGATTAAAGGATATCAGCGAGTATGAACTTAAATAAAAAGTAAAATGGGAAAAGGGAGGTGTGTGTGTGTGTGTGTCAAAAGGGGGAGAAAGGGAGGGGACGAGAGAGATAGAGATAGAGAGAGAGAGAGAAAGAAAGAGAGAAAGAGACACACACACACAGACAGACAGACAAACAGACAGGCAGAGACATCAGAGAGAGAGAGAGAGAGAGAGAGAGAGAGAGAGAGAGAGAGAGAGAGAGAGAGAGAGAGAGAGAGAGAGAGAGAGAGAGAGAGAGAGAGAGAGAGAGAGAGAGAGAGAGAGAGAGAGAGAGAGAGAGAGAGAGAGAGAGAGAGAGAGAGAGAGAGAGAGAGAGAGAGGAGAGATGTTGGCAATATCTAAACAAAACTTTTAACAGATTTTAGATCATTCAGATCTTATTAATTTTGATCGTTATTGATTATTTCAGATTTATATGCACATTTAGTGATTTTATTTTATCGAGAAAGAGCCAATCCATTTCAGTAACCTGTTCTATGAACAAATTTCAAATGTGTTGAACTGTTAAACACAACATAGTAAGCAATCTCATGCAGTTCTTTACAATTTATAGTATGGACTCTATGACAAGATTATAGATTAAAAAAAATGGACTAACTTTTTACCAAACTTGTACATTGTTTTTTAAGAGAGATCCTTCGGTCAACAGCTTTAGCCGATACATTACTATACTAATCCAATTTGAACAGTAACAACAACAACAACAACAACAACAACAACAACAACAACAACAACAACAACAAAAACAACAAAAATGTAGCAGGAAAAAAATATATCAGGAAACAAAAGGATGAAAAAAAATTTTTTTCTTCTCTCAACCAAGATCTTTAGAGACACAATGTCACACATTGGATTAGTGCTAAACCATGCATTGTTTCAAATCTTTTTTTTTATAATTAAAGATTGAAAACTGTTTCATCGCAGGTTTAATTCTAGATCTCTTGTTCGCTTAGCCAATAAAAAGGCTTCAGGGAATTTTATTTAAAAAAAAAAAAACAACCAAAAAGGCTTATAAACTAAAACAAAGTTGGAATCTGCTCTAAAGCTCGTTAAAAAATGAAATTTGAAAATACATACTGAGTGGAGAAAAAAAATCCAAATTCAATTAACTTTATGTTGTTTATTTTTTCTTCGAAACAATTATAACGTAAGCTTTGTAGAAAAAGAAACGGTCTGTCTGTCATGCAAGAAAATAATTCTCATCGACAGTTTTGTTCTCCTTACCTTTTACTAACGCGATTCAGAAAGGTGGAAAAATGACTAATTTGTATAGCACGACAACCGAAGATATCAGAAACTTCTAGAATAAAAATAGGGAGAGATGGCTGTATTTGGTAAATACCAAACAATGTGAATGTTCGCATCTCACACCCCCCCATTTTTTTTTTCTCATGCTTATCCAGGATTCATCGCGTAATTATTTAAAGTGTATTAGTCTGTTGTGAGCCGAATATAGATATGAAATCTAAATTTTATACTAATGAAAGTCTAAATTCTTAATAGATCTAAACTAAGCAAGAAGCCCGCTTCAAGTTTTTTTTAAATTTTTTACTTTGTCATCGATTGAGGCTCGAATATCTACATATAATACTCCTTTATAATCAATATAAGCCGCAGTTTTGCGATATAAAATAGTACTATATACTTGAGACATATAATATCTAGATCTACATTTCTTTATCTTTCAATATTAATTTAGGATTTTACTTAATAAGTTTAATTGATTTATTGGAGCAGAAGTTACCTTGTTTGGCCCAACATTCAGTTGACAACTAAACGAACGAAATCAGTTAATTTCCACTGTTTACAACTAAATGAAATTGTGTTTTTCAAGTTGAAAACATCTTATGAAAAATCAATCTGCAAGCTCATGCAACACTCTCATTCTTTGAGGCATATCCATTGCCTCACAGATTAGTTCTTGTGACAATCTTGCTGGGAAATGAAGCTTTGCGGTGTCTATCAACAATGCCTCCAGTAAGAGTGTTCTTTACTGTGTGGAACAAAGTGTTGTTATGATTTTTTCATAACGATAAGATAGTTAGATCTATCTTATCATATAAATGATCAAACATTGAGAAGACTTATAAATGACTGCAATGGCCCTAAT
>JAWDGP010004149.1:182500-197500 GCA_033675545.1 Elysia crispata | reverse complement strand
TATTTACTAAATCTTGCTGAGGCAAGGTTTTACATTGCAGTGTACAGGAGCAAAGTTTTTTTACTTTGAGCCTCGGTCTCTCCATAAGACCTGTTTTTTTTTTTTGTTTTTTTTTTTTGTATTTTTTTTTCATGTCTAATCTTAAATTAACACCATACTACTAAATAAATATATCTTGAAAAAAAGTTTCTTATATTGGCCAGCGGGGTCTTCAGTGATAAGTTTCTTAAAGGTAAGACAAGATGTGTGTTGTACAGTCCGAAATGATTATGACTTTTTTTTTTTTTTTCGAATGTCATGTTTGAACATGTGTATTTCTAATATCATAAAAAGTTGTCACATTGATATTTTTGGGAAGGGACATAACCCTCATTAAGCGTTGTATGAGTTGTTATTTGAGTATCAACTCCCTTGCTCAAGGATGATACTTATAGAGTGAGAAGATATTTACACGACTACCCGTATAAATTAACCTTTGCTTTGAACTTCTTTCGTTCTTTCTTTTTCTTTTTTCTTTTCTTTTTTTTTTTTTTTAACTCAGAAAGAGCCATTTGGCAGTCCCGCAGTGTGACGCGTTTTCATGAAGATATTTTTGATGCGCCTGTCAATGTAATTTCAATCTAAGAATCGCTAGAAGATCTTTTATTCACACTTTTCAACACATGAACCCTTCTTTGGATATAAGCCGACCAATTGGAAAAAAAAAAAAAAAAAAAAGAAAAACGAAGCCAACACAAAACTTGATGATCATAACTTTTGAAAATTATCATTTTCATGTGCTAACTAGCATAAAATTGAAGCAAAAGAAATGGTTAATTATGTAAAATTTTAATCTTTTAAACACGCAGGTTCGGATATATGACCAGCTATGAACACCCTGTAGGAGGGGCGTCTAGTGACCTTATGTATATACTTGAATAGGCCTGTAATAACTGGTTACAAGGATTTTGAAATAAATTGGGCCGGTACAAATTTAGCTCTTTTCCAATATTCCCTGACCAGGAGCTATATAACCCCCCCCCCCCCAAAAAAAAAAAAACAAAAAAAACCAGCAAAACAAAACAAAACAACCCCCCTCCCCCCAAAATAAAACAAAAAAACTAACACTTATACAAAAATAGCAAAACAAAACACCAAAACAACAACAACAACAACAACAAAACAAAAACTGTTGTGAACTCTTAGCGTTAGATTTCTAACTACAAAACCCTGACTGTATACTGCTAGATAGGACATCCAGTTCCTCATCTTTGATAGTTTGCACGCTTCCTTTAAAGTAAATATTGTAGCTTGAATTGATCCAGAAAATGATCTTCTGCTGCTCCTTGTGTCCTCAATTTTCTTCGGAAATGCCGTCCAACTCACCCAGGCCGTCTCAGAAACGTGCTAGCTCGTCTCACAGAGTCTGCGCTACAATCTCTAACCAATGTTCTAGTTCTAAGGTGAGACCCATAACTCATAACTGACGGCCTCAGTATAGAAACAACGCCGAATGGTTCTTGCAGACCTGGTCGTGGTTTTTCTACCTTCCCACCATCTTTGCTTCTAGCTAATCTATGAGCTCGGAACAAAGGAACTTTTTTTAATATATTATTCCCCCCCCCCTTTTTTTTTTTTTTGTCCCCATCAAAAAAAAAAAAAAAAAAAAAACAACATAAAAAAACCAACCCATTTCCCCAAAGTTTCAATTTTCTTACACCTCTTGATAGAATTATCTTAACTGAAACATTTCGTGAAATCTATATAACAGCCTCAAGAAGTTTTTTTTTTAAATCATATTGGAAATACAAAACACAATCACATAAAAAAAAAGAAAAAAAAAAGAAAAAAACAACAACACACATCAAAAAACAAACAAAAGAACAAGAGTACGATAGATAGTTTTATTGATCACTCAAATTAAAGGAGAGGCAATATTGAAAGGACTGTACATTTTAATGGATGTTGCCCGGTTAATCAATGAACTAATAACGGCGTGCTTAGGTATCAACAGAATCATTTCTTGTATAAATGTGAACGGAACCATATCGATGGCCCCAAGAGTTGGGAGGCTCTCTTGTATGTTCGTCAGTCATCTCAGGGGCTTAACTCTAGATTTTATTTTTTAGATGATCTTAGCTTCAGAGACATGGACTATGTTCTGTAGCCTCTTCGCTGAGTCTAAGAGGAAATATGGCTTGACGCCTGTGTTCTGTAGCCTCTTCGCTGAGTTTAAGAGGAAATATGGCTTGACGCCTGTGTTCTGTAGCCTCTTCGCTGAGTTTAAGAGGAAATATGGCTTGACGCCTGTGTCCTGTAGCCTCTTCGCTGAGTTTAAGAGGAAATATGGCTTGACGCCTGTTCCCACTAGCAAACACGGGGCTTGAGGACGGCCTCAGCGAAGACCTAGTCTCCATGGTCATACCTACCTAACCCTTAGCAGACACGCACTTCATCTGGTGTCTTGTAGAATGGATCATAACCAACCAAGCTTCTTTCGGGCAAGGAGACACCGAATAGACGGGGTAGAGAAGTAGAGAAGCTTATTTATTGATGAAATAAGTTTCAGATTCAAGGTATGTTCTTTTCAAAAGCCACCAGATGTTTTTAAGGAGTTGCTCGGGCAAGAAAAGGCACAATTTAAATGAAGGGCGGGAGGCGGGAGAGGAAATATTGAAAATAGTTTATAATAAAATAAATAATAAACAAAATAATCATTGTCATATGCAGTTCATAGGTAGTAAACATCAACATCTCAATATCTGTGCAGATGTTTAGAAGTGCTTTCTTTTCGTGTCCTATAGCCCATAAAGCTAGACGTGGCATCCTCTGCAGTTTAGGTTTTTACTTGTAACCCCATTATCATCAAATTTAAAAAAATAAAAAAACCAAATAACAAGATAGTAAATCAATAAGAAAAACAACGATATGTAAATTAAAGATTAACAACATCAACAACAACAAAAACAACTAGAGCGACAAAAAGTAACTGCAATAACAACATTAACAACAAACAGATTAACAAAAAAAAAAAAAAAAAGAAAAAGAAAACAATAACAGCAACAGTAGCAATAAAATTCTTCAACAATTATGGCCACGATTCAAACATCCATCCCAATAGGAGATATGGAACTAGCCGATTTCTAAATATTTTTGTAAACAGACATATTGCATAGTAGGCCTGTATGAAGAATATGCAAGGAAAATCCAGTGTCAAGCGCTTACCTTGGGGCGTTTTTTCGGTCAACTTATTTTTCTGATAAATCTTAAAGCTTTGTCAGTTATATTAAATGAACTTATAACATGCCCGAGGAATCTCGGTATTCATTACTTTACGTGCAATAAATCATTCCAGAGAAGTGTATTCGTGGTGCTAAATAGAACATCTTGAATAAATACAATTAAGTACCTTAGACCATTTAAAACCTCGCGCGGGTGGCAAATATCATAAAACACCGCTGGAGGGAAAAAAGGGGATTTTAACTGGCAGAATATAAACGAAATAGAGACTTAAAACAATTTTTGTTATCTTTTAACAAGTATTCCTAGCAAGGTAAAAAAATCTGTTCAAACCTAAAGGACGTTATACATTTAGAGCAGTTTATGATGCTCTCAAATCATAAATTCCGAAACTGGACCCAATCAACGACCAAAGCGGCGTCATTTCCGTTCCAAGAGGCCAACCAATCGCTGCGCGCGTCCCAGAAGTCCTTGGCTGCCGTGGGCGAACTGTTCCGCCAGGGTTTACTGGGCGAGAAACTCCGAGAGTCGGTGAAGGTACCGCCTATTCCCCCAACTGCCACGTTCATGATGAGGTAAAACTGGCAGAAAATAAACACAGAGAGAAATAGAAAAAGGAGAAATGCAAGAACCGCTTGGTTAAATTATCTTTGAAAATTATAAGAAAAATAAAAAAAAAAACAAAAAAAAAAACCGCAGGTTTATTTAATTGCAAGTAACATCGAGGGAAAAAAAGTATTAAATTGAATGCCAAATAATTCCGCCGTTAACTTTGACTTGCTTCTGCATAGTATTAGAGTCTGGTAGAAACTAGGGAATATTCAACAACCGAAAGCCGTTGATTAGAAAAGCCGTTGGCCTCTCTCAGATTCTTATACGAGGACAAAGAGGTAAGCCTACGTGCAGCTCCAATTTACAAAAACAGAAATAAGTACGGAAAAGAGGAAAGATAGAAACAAAAGAAACATGAATTAGAATTATATAATTATAGGTCCATATCGGTGTTGAGTGAAAAAGTCGGTATGGAGAAAACTAAGACATGCAAAGTCTGGAGAATAATGCAAAATGTTTTGTCTACAACTCAGCGTCCAGCTGGTCAGCCATGACAGACCTCCTGATCGAATGGGGCCATTTTGTCACCGGATGCCCAGATGTTTGACCCCCGGAAGTGACCTCTCTCGTACATGCTGGTCCCAGCCTCGAGGTACATGATCTGCTCAGAGTCGACGTAAGTCCTGGAGAGCAGGTACAAGTTACTGGGATTACCGCACACATTAAACATGCCAGGAGAATTAGAAATATTGATAACAACATCGTTGGTGCTAAACAAACTGCACGATTTGTGGGGTAACTAGTACACTCACAAGCCTAGTACTTTTCTCCAAAAGTTGGGGAATTTAAAATACGTCTTTCTTTATTTAACGTTTTCCCACAGAGATAATGCTTTTTACAAAGTTTTCCTGGAAGACTTTTATCTGCAAAGACGTCGTTAAGAAGTCACATAGGAGCAACTGTTAGAAAGAACAAGTTACACTAGCGTTCTGACAAGATCTTTCTCATTTTCAATCAGTTAAAATTAAATTGGTGGAAAGAAACTGCCTAAAAATTAAATTACATGTGTTAAGACAGTATTAGAACCTGGGACCTCTTGGCTTGAGTCTCGAGTGTGTAGCATTAGACCAGGACGGCACACAGATTGCTTACATTGTGCTTTAATACAACTGGCACTCTCAGTCTCTATTGTACAGAACACAGTGGCTTTGAGGTAAAAAAAATAGACAAATTTGTTTATATAGTCTTCTATGTATTCAAACATTATGTGATATAGTAAGCTTTTAAATGATTCAAGAATAGAAATTTTAACATATTAATTGGTTCCCCGTTTTTTTCTGATATTAAATTAAGGTGCAGACTCTTAATGTTTCTCTAATACGACGGCTGTAAGTGTAAAATGTCTGTGGAGATAACCTAGCAAAATAAAACATCACACTGAGAATTACAGAAAATAAGTTGAAGTCAATTCTCAGCAATATTCATGGGGTCTGGAGCCATGTATTCTTTATAACAGGTTCTGCTGCTTCAGACAACTCGTCCAGCTGAAATCAGCTAATCTAAGATGTTCTCATAAATGCTATTATCAGAGCACCTTTGCAGCTAATCATTGTATCTCGGTAGAGCATGACCAATACAGCAACTGCTTGTTCTCAAGACTCTGAAGCGCCTTCTTTTTTAGTTTTACCGTCAGCATCTTGCATGATCTAGATTTTGAAACTCACAACACCATTGCTGACTTAATCTTTTACAAACCATGGCCGTACAGTCTTTTATTACTCCTGAGAAAGTTAGAAAGAGAGAGAGAGAGAGAGAGAGAGAGAGAGAGAGAGAGAGAGAGAGAGAGAGAGAGAGAGAGAGAGAGAGAGAGAGAGAGAGAGAGAGAGAGAGAGAGAGAGAGAGAGATAAAAAGAGAGAAAAAGCTTTAAAGTACAGTTGTCCCCATTTTTACCCATCCCAACTTACGCGATATAGTCTGGGGTCCACACCATCTTGTAGATGTGGAACTGACTGTGCCAGTTTTTGCCTTGTCTGCGAATCAAACAGGACAAAATAGTGAGCAGAGCATGACGGGTTTGGTACCTTTACTCTTAGATTTTGAAACAAACTAATTGCCGTAGGTATACATTCTCTGGAATTTGGAATCAGTACTTCATCCCAGATTTACACAAACATAACTCATATCCATTGGGATTTTGTTTTTCACTTCTAGGCTAAGAATTGAATTTCACTAAACATTCTAAAGACTCGCAGATTTGCAGGTTATTTTTTATTTAAATCTATTCTGCCCTAGCTGGATAAGGTGGGAAGAGAAGTATTGAAGAACATCCAGTTTTTAGAAGTTTTGACAGCAACAACTGCCAGCTGTGGTCACCATATTTCTTCATAACGTGAGCTCATAACCAGAATAGAAAGAATCGGCCATAACGGTTTTGTGTGTCTCAAACGTGCTGCTCGAGTCCCGAAGTTGGAACAGAGTAAGGAGTGATACTCAGATGTTTTTCAACTTCGTCGAAAGTTGTCTTTAAACTTCATAAGAAGAAAAGAACATAGCACTAGATCATTAAAACAAATAAAAGAACAGCAAATTATTGTTGTATCAATATTATTTATATGATTGTAGTAAACAGCTTCATACTTTCGTCCTGCTACCGTCTTTCTATCCCCGCCAGAGATTCCCCAGTGTATTGCACTCCTCACCATTCCCACGTCCCAGGAGCCTCGGTTACCTGTGGAGTAAAGGTGGGGTCTCACACTGAGAGATACACCGAGCAATCAGACTTTCACGCGGGGTCTCGCACTGAGAGATACACCGAGCAATCAGACTTTCACGCGGGGTTTCACACTGAGAGATACACCGAGCAATCAGACTTTCACGCGGGGTTTCGCACTGAGAGATACACCGAGCAATCAGACTTTCACGCGGGGTTTCACACTGAGAGATACACCGAGCAATCAGACTTTCACGCGGGGTCTCGCACTGAGAGATACACCGAGCAATCAGACTTTCACGCGGGGTTTCGCACTGAGAGCTAAACCGAGCAATCAGACTTTCACGCGGGGTCTCGCACTGAGAGATACACCGAGCAATCAGACTTTCACGCGGGGTCTCACACTGAGAGATACACCGAGCAATCAGACTTTCACGCGGGGGTTCACACTGAGAGATACACCGAGCAATCAGACTTTCACGCGGGGGTTCACACTGAGAGATACACCGAGCAATCAGACTTTCACGCGGGGTTTCACACTGAGAGATACACCGAGCAATCAGACTTTCACGTGGGGTCTCGCACTAAGAGATACACCGAGCAATCAGACTTTCACGCGGGGTCTCGCACTGAGAGATACACCGAGCAATCAGACTTTCACGTGGGGTCTCGCACTGAGAGATACACCGAGCAATCAGACTTTCACGCGGGATCTCGCACTGAGAGATACATCGAGCAATCAGACTTTCACGTGGGGTCTCGCACTGAGAGATACACCGAGCAATCAGACTTTCACACACACACACAAGCATCATAGCCCAAAATCTGCTTCTGTTTCACTACTTGTCTGCTCCCTCACCTTCCTTCCTTCTCTGTATCTATCTCCCCATCCACATCGACTCTCCTTCTCTCTTTAACATTTCATCACACAAAATGATTTTTGAGAGTTTTCATGAAAATAAAATAAAACTCCAAATAAATAAAAAGGAAAAAAACACTGGTTTTCTGAAAAAGTTATTTACCATTTTTTTCTGCTCACAGCAATAATTATGGTCAGGATAAGAACAGTCTCAATTCGCCATTTCATGAGGATAAAAAATCTTCAAAGTTTAGGCAAGAAGATGAGAATGTAGACCCATTGCCATAACCTTTTAACAGCATGATGAGATCTTTAGAAATCAATCTCTATACTAAATAGTATAGATTCTTGCCGAAAAGTGAATGAACACTCTTAGAGTAATATGTCCTAAAAATTTAAAAAACAACCTATTTCATAATTATACCGTCTAATTTACCGCTCAAGTATGCAATCATGTAGTGCCTGTAGCACAAAACAACCTATTTCATAATTATACCGTCTAATTTACCGCTCAAGTATGCAATCATGTAGTGCCTGTAGCACAAAACAACCTGTTTCATAATTATACCGTCTAATTTACCGCTCAAGTATGCAATCATGTAGTGTCTGTAGCACAAAACAACCTATTTCATAATTATACCGTCTAATTTACCGCTCAAGTATGCAATCATGTAGTGCCTGTAGCACAAAACAACCTATTTCATAATTATACCGTCTAATTTACCGCTCAGGTATGCAATCATGTAGTGCCTGTAGCACAAAACCAAGACATATCTCTGCTACTGTTAGTACTAACCTTTAGACTCCATGAGATCTATCTCTCCAACTATCATTACTAACCTTTAGACTCCATGAGATCTATCTCTCCTACTATCATTACTAACCTTTAGACTCCATGAGATCTATCTCTCCTACTATCAGTACTAACCTTTAGACTCCATGAGATCTATCTCTCCTACTATCATTACTAACCTTTAGACTCCATGAGATCTATCTCTCCTACTATCAGTACTAACCTTTAGACTCCATGAGATCTATCTCTCCAACTATCATTACTAACCTTTAGACTCCATGAGATCTATCTCTCCTACTATCAGTACTAACCTTTAGACTCCATGAGATCTATCTCTCCTACTATCAGTACTAACCTTTATACTCCATGAGATCTATCTCTCCTACTATCATTACTAACCTCTAGACTCCATGAGATCTATCTCTCCTACTATCAGTACTAACCTCTAGACTCCATGAGATCTATCTCTTCTACTATCATTACTAACCTTTAGACTCCATGAGATCTATCTCTCCTACTATCAGTACTAACCTCTAGACTCCATGAGATCTATCTCTCCTACTATCATTACTAACCTTTAGACTCCATGAGATCTATCTCTCCTACTATCAGTACTAACCTCTAGACTCCATGAGATCTATCTCTCCTACTATCATTACTAACCTTTATACTCCATGAGATCTATCTCTTCTACTATCAGTACTAACCTGTAGACTCCATGAGATCTATCTCTCCTACTATCATTACTAACCTTTAGACTTCATGAGATCTATCTCTCCTACTATCAGTACTAACCTCTATACTCCATGAGATCTATCTCTCCTACTATCAGTACTAACTTCTAGACTCCATGAGATCTATCTCTTCTACTATCATTACTAATCTTTAGACTCCATGAGATCTATCTCTTCTACTATCATTACTAACCTTTAGACTCCATGAGATCTATCTCTTCTACTATCAGTACTAACCTTTAGACTCCATGAGATCTATCTCTCCAATTATCAGTACTAACCTCTATACTCCATGAGATCTAACTCTTCTACTATCAGTACTAACCTCTATACTCCGTGAGATCTACCTCTCCTACTATCAGTGCTAACCTCTATACTCCATGAGATCTAACTCTTCTACTATCAGTACTAACCTCTAGACTCCATGAGATCTATCCCTCTAACTATCAGTACTAACCACTTGACTGCATGAGATCTATCTCTTCTACTATCAGTACTAACCTCTAAACTCCATGAGATCTATCCCTCCTACTATCAGTACTAACCTCTAGACTCCATGAGATCTATCCCTCCTACTATCAGTACTAACCTCTAGACTCCATGAGATCTATCTCTCCAGCTCTTGGCCACCCTCCTTTGTATGGTGAGTTCCTGGGTCTCAACCAGATAGCTGTGGAGATGATGCTTATAGGTGAGTGGATAAGGGCAGGGGAGATTTAACCAGACAAATCTATCTGTAAAGTTGTGTAACTGAGTAGCCATACATCAAATAGTATCATGAGTATTGCTTCCCCTGATCCTAGGCCGCAGCCAATGACGAGCTTTTGACTTATTCGTTTGTTTATTTTATATATTATTTTGAAATGGATTTGGAATGTTTCTTATTTTGGTTTTACAATGCAGAAACCGTCTTGCTTGTTTAGCTAATTCATCTAAACCATCGACTCCAGCAGAGAAATGCAGAGAACGATGTTAGGTGGATCAATTCCCAACAAATTGCGGCTGGAAACATAGATTAAGTTTATAGCCAGGTAATATGCAGGAATCTCAGCCACAGAGTCAACATGTTAAAACGGTAGGCACTATCTTTAGTGATGAGGGAGAGAGAGAGAGAGAGAGAGAGAGAGAGAGAGAGAGAGAGAGAGAGAGAGAGAGAGAGAGAGAGAGAGAGAGAGAGAGAGAGATCAGCGAGTGTTACTAAGCTTAGACTAACGGGATACATGTATTTCTGTCCTATTGAGAGAATCTGTGCAATGCTTAAGGTTTAAGTTAATGTCGCCTTGAATTCATTATAATCAAGCTAGACACGTAATTCTAAATTAATTTTAATAAGCCCAACGCCTCAAAAGACACTTACTAGGCTCTTTATGGGCTTTTTTTTATTTTTCTTCCAGCTCCCCATTTCTTTAAATCTAAGCTTCCTTTACCGTGTTTTTGTTTGTTTATTTGGTTGGCAGTTTGTTCTATTCGATCGTGCGATAATGGCTTGGCTGAACCATCCCCAGATATTTCTGACTTTAAATTCCATGTATTGTATTGGGGGGTCTGTCTGTTGGTCAGTCGTGTATAACTCACCTGGCCACAGCCAGTCTCCGAGCGGAAGTTTGGCTCGGACCTCGAGGATGCCGTACCTGAGCGCTGCCACATTGTGTAACCTTCCCGACATGACTGGCGGCAGGAAGCCGTCCTTCCCCTCCCTTACACATCCGCCACGAGACCAGGTCATGTGACACTTGCCGTACAGGGCTGAAAGGGGGGGGGGGGGGCACATAGGGGGATAAAAGGATTGATAGTGGGAAAAACAAAGAGGAAAAGAAAAAGGGAAAGTCGGCTAACATGAGAGAGAGAGAGAGAGTGAGAAAGAGAGAGAGAGAAAGAGAAAAAGACAGAGACAGACAGACAGACAGAAAGACAGCAAGAAAAAGAAAGAAATCGATATATATATATATACAGAGAGAGAGAGAGAGAGAGAGAGAGAGAGAGAGAGAGAGAGAGAGAGAGAGAGAAGAGAAAATATATGGTACCTATCCCCTATATACCTCAGTACTCACCGAATAAGTCCATCTTGCCAGAGGTCATAGACTGCTCAGAAAATCCTGGATGATCAGTTGTAAGCATCTGTGGAATGAACGATTTTCGTCAACACGTGAAATCAGCTGATTGAATTCTTTGCAACCCTTTCTCAAAGTTCCTATAAAGACTGTTTAAGGTTAAGAATTCCAGTAAAAAGGTGCTTGAAGTTCGAATGTGTAATGCGTTGCATGAGTTCATAATATTGCGATTTTTTTAAACTTACATGCATGATAATGGATATTTCAAATGAATCTAGGAAAATGTATTAATTTGTACAAAGCTAATTGAATACAATAATAATAATAATAATAATAATAATAATAATAATAATAATAATAATAATAATAATAATAGTAATAATAATAACAGTACTACTACTACTACTACTACTACTACTACTACTACTACTACTACTACTACTACTACTACTACTACTACTACTACTACTACTACTACTACTACTACTACTACTACTACTACTACTACTACTACTACTAATTAATAATGATAATAATAATAATAATAATAATAATAATAATAATAATAATAATAATAATAATAATAATAATAATAATAATAATAATAATAGTAGTAGTAGTAGAAGTAGTAGTAGTAGCAGCAGCAGCAGCAGCAGCAGCAGTAGTAGTAGTAGTAGTAGTAGTAGAAGTAGTAGTAGTAGTAGTAGTAGTAGTAGTAGTAGTAGTAGTAGTAGTAGTAGTAGTAGTAGTAGTAGTAGTAGTAGTAGTAGTAGTAGTAGTAGTAGTAGTAGTAGTAGCAGCAGCAGTAGTAATATAAAACACCAAAAAAATTCTCTATTTAAAAAAAGAAAAAAACCAACCAAACAATAATTAAAAAAAAAAAATATTTCTCAGAAGAATAAAGAGATAAGACAAGAAGTCATTGCTAAAATTTGAAGAGAGTCGAGAATCATGTGGTTAAAACTACCATCCTAATATCTAAAAAAACCTGAGCAGGTTCGAATCTTGATTCTTCCGAGAGTGAGTTTGAGGTTTTATTATTTATTTAGTTCTGTCTTGCCCGACGGGACATATTGAAAATGAAAAAAAAAAGAAAAAGAAAAAGAAAAACCTGCTGAGATCTCCCTCTACCGATAAAATAAACTTTGGGGGCGTCTCTTTCTCTGAATATTTGTATCTCTTCATGTCCTTCTCTTTTCTCTACCACTATCTCCGTTGCTCTTTGTGCCACTTTGTTCTCCCCCCCCCCCTCCTCTCTCTCTCTCCCTCCCACACAGACAACACAGGAAGTAAACCTACCGGCTTGATGTGAAGTTTCCCGTTCAAGACAAAGTTCACCCTGTCGTCAGGAACAAACGCCTGGAACCCGCCACGCTGGAGGGGAAAGGTCAAGGACTCAGGTAAACGACCATAACATGAATAGTAGCGTCAAAACGAATCGAATAAAGTTACTGATAAAAGCTTTGAGCTCTGTTGTAACCAAGTTGTAGACATAAGAAAAATAACAATAATTATATCATAAATGTTGACTAAAAAGGCATTCTCTTTAAAGCGTCCACAGACCTATTGAGTTGACAGAATATTTAAAAAAAATATTTCTGGCGTCTTGTGTGACAACTTTATTGACTTGGTATACGCGCCTGTAGTCATTGGTATTAACCCCATAACTATCAAACGAGTCAGGTCTCTGGATGCAATCGCAACCGCCTGGAGCTGTGCTGCTGAGGCTTACATACTCACTCACGCGTTGATCTACCTTTTTGTAAGATTTGGAATACTTCTACATCTACTTATACTCATATTTTTTAAAATCATTTAAATGTTCCTTAAGACAAGCTCAAGAGGACAAGTACAAACAATGCAGAGAAAACCATTTGAAAAACGAAACAAGCAAGCGGTCTCACATATCCAATGACCCCAACCAGAGGGTGCCACTTGCTGTACTCCAGACTGTTGAAATCATCCCTGAAGAGGACGGCACCTGGAATACGCTGGTTCGGCAGGCAAGACACACTTCTGGGCATGGCTGACAGGTTTGGGGAGGGGGGGAGGGGGGGGGGGGAAGGTTAGACGTGTTAGTTGGGAGGAAAGTCGTCCAAAACAGGAAGTTCGAGTGTAAAACAATAATAATTATAATAATATATTTTATCCAAACTAATATAAAGCCGCTGCCAACCACGAGGACATAATACTTGAAGCAGCAGTTGTCTTTTGATTCATAATTCCATGTAAAAAAAAAAGAGAGAAAAATACTCTCAAAATAATTATGTGAAAAAAAAAACAACAACAAAACAAAACAAAACAAAACTGATCATATGCAAACAATAATCTTTGAACAATATGAAAAGGCAAGATCCTTTTGGGGAAATAAAAATGAAAGACGTGAGAAATTCTGTACAGTTGGTGAATCAAAGACAGAGGTGTGAAATGTTTCACAATATTGGGAAATTCAGTTGAAACAATCCCGAGAGGCTGGGGATCAATAATTGCCCCTCACAAGGTTCTTTAAGTATTGAGAGGAAAGTGATAATCATTGTAAGAATAAGACAGTTATTGATTCTGAACAAGTGCATATCTACTAAAATAAAAACATGATTATACAAATTATGTTGTTAGAAGTGAACGGTTAAACTATAAAATGAGATACATTCACATCAGCGATTTTTGAGAAAAAGAACGTTTTTTTTTTATTACAAGCAAGCCCGTACATATTTTATTACAATGTTATTGTTTACTATTTATTCCCATGACAGTTATAACCTAACAGAATCTCTTTATTAGGCCGCAGCTGTAGCAAAGAAAAAAACTTAGCTTGTCTTAAAAAGTCACTTATCTCGTTAACGACCAAATATAAATTATAAATGGTTAATACAGTTATCTTTTTCTCGCCAACCTCTCCGCATATACAAAAATACGACAAAACAAACTACAACAAGGTATTATTATCAGCTCCACATAAGACCTGTAAAGAAACCATAAATGTGAGTATATTAGAGTGAAAGCAATGCAAACCACCAGGAGGTTAGAATAAAAATTATGTCACGAGAATATTTGAAAAATAAAAAAAATCCAATCGCATATTTTACATAAAACAAAATGTAATCAGAAATTATATAGGATTTTTATCACATTGAGACATTTTAAAGCTCTATCATTGAGATTTAAAAAAAAATATTAGGAAAATCAAATAAAACTGGGTAAAGCAGAGGCACTGTAGTTTCAGATTGCTCAGGAAGAAACAATCTTCCATGCCATGTGGTGGTAGTGGTGGTAGTGGTGGTAGTAGTGGTAGTGGTGGTAGTAGTGGTAGTAGTCGTAGTTGTGGTAGTGGTAGTGGTAGTGGTAGTGGTAGTAGTAGTAGTAGTAGTAGTAGTAGTAGTAGTAGTAGTAGTAGTAGTAGTAGTAGTAGTAGTAGTAGTAGTAGTAGTAGTAGTAGTAGTAGTAGTAGTAGTGAATAAGTAAGAATTTAGATATTTAGGTAGTGCTCAGCACTGTTTAGGATAAGGCTCTAAGTGAAAATGACCGAAAAAATTAATGTTTGAATTTGTGGAATTAGAACCATCGATTTATAGATGATTCGGCACCCATCGCCTTGCCACTTACAGAGAACATAGCTCATACCAATACGCCACTACGATCCCTAAAAAGAGAGTATTTACTAAGCCTCCCTGAGTGACTTGCAATCTTGATTGGGAAGATCCAAATCGCACCAAAGACAACCATTGAATCCGGAAGCACCACACTTGTCATTGGCCGCACAGACATCTAGGACAACGATAACAATATTTTTGCCTCAAATTTAGATCTGGAGGAGGTAAACCACTGGGTTAATTCTAATTAAGGATTATAAGAGCCAGGTATTTAGGTAGTGCTCTGCAGTCGCAAGGATAAGGCCTTCTTATTATTAGTTTGAGCGAATGGGTTTTAGCTTGCTCTCCTCGCACAATGTGGTCAGGGCAACGCTACTGTGTTTCTGTGGGAGAATCAGCAAAACGTTAGTGCCGCAATTGGTGCTGCTTTTTCTGCTGTTGCTGCCGCTGCTGTGAATAACTGTTATGACTTTAAGGGTAATAATTGGGTG
>JAWDGP010004149.1:162500-177500 GCA_033675545.1 Elysia crispata | reverse complement strand
TGACTCAAGAAGACAGATAAGATGAGAGGCAAAAAAACAAAACAAAAAAACAAACCCAAAAAAAAAAAAAAAATCACACGAAAATATTAATGGTATGGATGGGAATCGAATCTCTACAGACCCACCAAGTCAAGATCTGGTTCGCAAACCAATTAACCATCCGCATCTTCGAAAAATTCAAGCGGAAGATCCTTTCTACAGGCTCAAGTAGAGTGACAAATTGATTAGCTGCGGGCGTCCTAATCCATACTTTCAAAATTAACGCCTATAGATCCTTCGAACACATTATTATCAAATTGAACTTGGACTTTACAATGATACAGATTGAGCGGTCACACAAAGAGGCCGAGACACACAAATCTAGTCTAACGACCTTCAGATGCACATGATTGATAACGAATTACACTAGCAGAGTCAGTTACAAATCAAGATTACAAAAAGCAATAATGCAATATTTACTAATAATCACTCCAGACGAGGCGCGATTAGGCTAATCATATTCTATCACTTATAATGGAGCCTCCGACGTTTAGAGCTCAGATATTTGTCGATGCTTCAACTAACTTTTTTATCGGGTTACCTCAGATCTACAGTTTGCGACATACAAACACCAGTTCACTTTAAACGCCGCCTTAAAAGAAAACATGTAATAAAGCTTTAGCAAATTATTTTATTCAAATTTCGAAAAAAGAAATTGGCCCATCATTAGGAGCTAGATAGAGTCATAAACGTTGTCTCTTCCAAGAACAAGAGAGAGAGGAAGAGAGAGAGAGAGAAAGAGAGAGAAAGACAGAGAGAGAGAGAGAGAGAGAGAGAGAGAGAGAGAGAGAGAGAGAGAGAGAGAGAGAGAGAGAGAGAGAGAGAGAGAGAGAGAGAGAGAGAGAGAGAGAGAGAGAGAGAGAGTTAAACATAGGAGTTGGTAGACACGCAGATATTAGCTTTTATCATGAAAGTCTTAACAATTAAAAAAAAAACAACTATCCGAAACAAAGAGATAAATCTAGACGCGAAACTTACAAGGTAGCAGCAGTTCCAGCAGAGGTGGCGCGTACCGGATGTGGACGACAGGAGTGACTTCCGTGTCAGCAGACGGTAGAACGGCTGCCCACACGACACCTGACAGGATCCCCCACCAACCAGGGCTCGCCATCATCAACTGGTAGATGCAAGGAAACAGCTTGAGGCCGGTGCTTCTGCAACTCTCTCTCTCTCTCCCTCTCTCGTTGTTATTCTGTCGACTAGATATTTGGACGTTTTCCCTCTGCTAACTTTCAAAGAGAACAGAATAAGTTTTCATCTCATTTTGTATGAAAGGAAAAAGAAGGAAAAAAGCATCTAAAAGATTAGAGACATAATAAATGTGAAGGAATAGAAAAAAAACTGAATCGTAAAATGCTTAGAGAGAGTGAGGCAGAGAGAGAGAGAGAGAGAGAGAGAGAGAGAGAGAGAGAGAGAAATAAAGAGGAAGAGAGAGAGAGACAGAGAGAGAAATATATATATATATATATATATATATATATATATAGAGAGAGAGAGAGAGAGAGAGAGAGAGAGAGAGAGAGAAAGGGGGGGGGGGGGGGCGGAGGGAGGGAGGGAGGTAGAGATACAGACAGACAGAGAGAGAGGCAAAGAAAGAGACAAATTCAAAAAGGAAGACAAAAAACGCCGCACTTTGAAGACAACTTAATTCTTACATAGGATCCAAAATGACGCTTATGTGTGTGTGTCTGTAAATACAGTTGCAGTATTCTACAGAGGCTAAGAAAGGACAGTCCCACAACTTTACATATACTGGACTCTCCTCCCAGGTGTCTTGTGGGCAGTCCTACTGACTTCTGCTGATACGGAAGTCACATTTGTCTTAAACATGTGGTATGTGCCACCTTTGCTGGAATTACTTTTACCTTGTAAGTTATGTGTCTAGATTAAACTCATTGTTTCAGGTACTTTTTACGTGAAATGAATAGTTGTGTTAATTCTTTCGTTCGTCTCATAATTAAAATGTTGTGTGCTTTTTTCTTTTTTTAGCCCTAGAGAAAGAGGCAATTTATAGATAGATAAATAGATAGATAGAGAGAGAGTGAGAAAGAGAGAGAGAGAGAGAGAGAGAGAGAGAGAGAGAGAGAGAGAGAGAGAGAGAGAGAGAGAGAGAGAGAAAGAGAGAGACTACTTTTACTATTTTACTACTGCTGCTGCCACTACTACTACCACTACTTTCACTTTTACCATGAGGTTATCATTCACATTGGACTGGGCTCTCAAATTATGAATCAGTGAATCTTACTACTTTTGTTTTTACTGGGAATTTTATTTCTGATCTGAATAGGTAATCGTTAGTGATACTTAGAAAAACTACAATGATTATAGTAGTAATTATAATAGTATTACTACTACTACTTCTACTACCACTACTACTACTACTACTACTACTACTACTACTACTACTACTACTACTACTACTACTACTACTACTACTACTACTACTACTACTACTACTACTACTACTACTACTACTACTACTACTACTACTACTACTACTACTACTACTACTACTACTACTACTACTACTACTACTACTACTACTACTACTACTACTACTACTACTACTACTAATAATAATAATAATAATAATAATAATAATAATCATAATAATAATAATGATAATAATAATGACGATTATGATGATAATAATTGAAAAAAACTATAATATATTGTTATCTTTAAATGCAATGATTTAACAAAAAAAAAAAAAAAATATAACCAAAACATTCTTTATACATTACACCTTTTTTTTCTTCGATATTTTTAAGTTTTTATGTAAAATCATTTTTTAAAATCTTTCTTTTATCGACTTTAGAAAATCACAATACTCTTCTGGTGATAAATGCATACACCCACGAATAAATCTAGACAATTCTATTATATAAGGCACGCCTTGTACGAGAGAACTTCACGGCTAATCATCTAGGACTCACTGGTATTTTAACTCTAATTTTTATCAATTACTATTCTCGTATGTCGAAACGATAATGAAGACTATAATTCCATCTGATTCACCAACTCCAGCCACGGACCAGGCTCTAACTTGTCTGTCTGTCTGTCTGTCAATCCAGCCCGGTGTCTGCCTAGCCGTGCAGGAAGCGACCTTCGGCGCCAGCCCCTGAAGACAGGCAGAAGGTTAGGGGGTCCAGATAATCTCCATGAGATTAGTCGCTCATGTTTCTGGTGTATTGGTACTGACACGTGAACGCCATAGACAAATCCGCGTCTTCTCCATTCTTACTGCTTTGAGCTCATTTTCAACGTACGACCCTCCACTCCTCCCCCCCTCGCTCAAGATACAAATACACTCCCAAACCCTCTCCTCACTCCTTTCGTCATTCGTTCCTTCTCCGAGCCCTCGATCAACATATCAAGAGTGTTCTTCCTTCTATCCTTAAAAGTATTACGAGGTCACTGATCTTCTTTAGATTGTCGTTTCATCTTGTATGCGAGACTCATGGAAATCTCATCGTTCAACACGTTTTGGATAGACGTGTGCATCGTAAATAATACATAGATGTAATCTATATTGAGTTAGGACCAATATATATATATATATATATATATATATATATATATATATATATATATAAACAAAAACGTTTCATTAATAAAATAGTGAGGAGAGAAGCTAGCCAGGCCTATATCAGTTCTTCACCAGTGAATTTCACAAAAGTTTGAACTTAGAACATCGCTTCACCTTTTTTTTTCCTCTGTTATCTCAAGACAGTTTTTACATGGTGTTTCCTAAAAATATATGATGTTTGTTTAAGAGATAGAGAGAGAGAGAGAAAGAGAGAGAGAGAGAGAGAGAGAGAGAGAGAGAGAGAGAGAGAGAGAGAGAGAGAGAGACAGAGAGAGAGAGAGAGAGAGAGACAGAGAGAGAGAGAGAGAGAGAGAGAGAGAGAGAGTGAGAGAGAGAGAGACAGAGAGAGAGAGAGAGAGAGAGAGAGAGAGAGAGAGAGAGAGAGAGAGAGAGAGAGAGAGAGAGAGAGAGAGAGAGAGAGAGAGAGAGAGTGAGTTAAGGCGATTAATCTGAATGGCTAAAGGTATTGCATTCAACAAGTGCGACATTAAGGAAGAAAGATTCCCCCCCCCCCCACCCCCACCCCCACCCATTCCCTCCTCCCGCTGTAAAAAGAAATGACAAAAACAAATATTTTCCAAAAAACTATTTACTTTTTGAAACTGAAAGAGAATCCAAGAACGAATTTGGAACTACTACCTCACAAGAAGTAGGCCATAGTTAAAAGGACAGACAGAGTGTCGTTTGAACAATTCAAAGTAGATAAAATTTTCAGTGTTGAGGCACAGCCAAACAAACAAAAAGTTACACCAGAGAGTGTATATAGTTACTGGGTTACAGTCATCGCGAGAAAGGAACTTTACCACATCTAAAAGATTGGTGCAGCTTGGGAGAGGTTTGACCCAGATCTAGATCTGAGCTGCACTTCAACACAAAGTCCCATCAAGCGTGCTCTAATTTGCAGCAAGGTTACAACTTACACCTAAATTGGCTTTGGGAGACTAAAAAAAAAAAATTAAAATAAAGAAAGAAAAAAAAACAACAACCCAAGGCTAAGTTTTTAAATGATTTCTGCTAAAGAGCGGCTTCAAGTTATTTGCGTCTATGCTATCATACATAATGATATCATTATCATGATCATCATTATCTTGATTATTATTATTATTATTATTATTATTATTATTATTATTATTATTATTATTATTATTATTATTATTATTATTATTATTATTATTATTATTATTATTATTATTATTATTATTATTATTATTATTATTATTATTATTATTATTATTATTATTATTATTATTATTATTATTATTATTATTATTATTATTATTATTATTATTATTATTGTTGTTTTGCTGTGCTACTAATCATAGTTCAATACTATCACATCACCATCTTTCAGCGGCGTTTAACGATAGTAAACCTTTCCAATCAATAGTCTAGAATTGAAACAACAGAAACCAAGAAGATGTGACCTCTTTTGCTAAATTGTTAAATATCTCCTAGATCTGCTGCAGCATGACACAGAGAATCGTTAAATGGCTCTGAGTGGAAAAAACATTTATCTCTGCCTCTATAAACCTTTTCCAGTTCCGTAGAGACAGCATCCATATATCTATCATTCAGAAATCGTCGAAGATTCAAAGGTGTCTCTCATGTCTATTCGATGTATTGCATTCAGGATGATGAAATCTGTAAAGATCTGAAGTATTTGTATGTAAACAACAATTAAATTAAAACTAAACACGCTTGATTAGCGTAACATCTTCACAACAAGAAATGTCAAGAGAGTCGTGTGATTTTACCTGACACATGGTCCTATCGAAGGCTATCACCGTCAGTAGAGAAAAATAAGACAATTTATTTCTACATCTTAATATAACTAAAGTCTATGATTTTCTGTTTGCTTCTTTTAGATTTAAGTCCCGTCCACTCATCCTGTAGGGCTTTGCGCCGGCTGCTCCCAGTGTGGTATGTATGCAAGACAGAGATGACAGAGTGAGACCCCAAACTTAGTCCCTTACGGTTGTTTTTACGTCCTGCCTTTCTTCTTTCTCTATTTGTAACGAATGGATAAAGGTGCGCTTTGAAAGTCCGGTTGACCAGTTTATTACGTGGAAGAGCTGTTAATTGACTAATTCCCTGGCATGAAATAAAACTGTTAAGTCCTTTTCTTAAAATAGATAGCCCCCGTCAGGCAAAGCAGAAAAATAGAAACAGTTGGTCGGTGTACTCATCCGAAGATTAAAACGTGTGGCTCGGAACATCTCTCAAGGCTGCAGTATCAGCAAGATTTGATAAACCGGAATATATTTCACCTCCTTTCCAAACTTTTGGCTATACCTCCCTTGCATCAACCCCAGTCTTTCCTCCAAGTGGGTCGGTCAAAAATATTACATGAAAAATGCTCTGTCTATGGTAGTGATTCTAGTTATTGAAAAAAAATATAATGCCATGAAAGAAAATGTAATTTAGTGTTATAATTATGTCAATGACATATTTCTTTGTTAATAGGTTCTGTACTTGGTCTGTAAATTATTTTAATTCTTTTCGCCTCTAAAGCGCGGCTGTGCACAAAGTGCTTTGTGTCCCCGAAAATCAAACTCTTCTTGCTCTATAAATTATTTTAATTCTATTATATTCGCCTCTAAAGCGCGGCTGTGCAACAAGTGCTGTGTGTCCCCGACAACCAAACTCTTCTTGCTCTATTTTTACGTAATGCAAATCGGCTAGGAAGCGCGACACTGCACAATTTGCCTTAAGCGGCTGTTTGCACCTATTTTCTTGCTCCACATTTCTTCAATAGATCTGAATCCGTCACTGTAGCATGACGCTGCACAATGTGCAGCACCGCTATGTAGGTCATCAGAGTCTGTGGCCCATGACCAATGACCAACCGCAGAGTTGAAGTTTTGTGTTTTGATCGTGTAAGACGTCTTTAAAATAACAGTAAAGACTGTCTTTATTAGATAATCTTGCACTGGCGTTTAAGGGTCTGGGCGTGCTCTAGACGTTTTGATCTTGTTTAGCTGACGAATGGGTCCGAACCACAAGCAACTTTATCTCGGAACTCTGACATGAAGTAATTTTGCTGCGAACAGACCTTGGCTATGCCGAAATGAACCATGCAATCAATTTACCAATCAAGCAACCATTAAACCATTCAATCAATCAATCAGTCAAATCAACAACGACCGAACCTTTCAATCAAATCAACCAATCAACGAACCAACTCAGTCAAACAACCAAAACAAAAACCAACTAATTCACCAATCATTCAGCGAACCAACTAATCTAATAACTAACTAGTAAACCAGTCAACTGTCAACGAAACCAACAGATCAATCAACCGACCAATCCATTAACCAACCAAAAAAAGGAAACCCATCAACTACCATAACAATAAATATAACATTTAACTAAGCCATCGCTAGATCAACCAATCAACCAAACAACCAAGCAACTAATCAAGTAAGGAATCTTCTAATTCAACTTACTCCGTGAGATGTCCAAAGTCCTCTACATGACAATCAGTTCGATAATCGGATGTATAACGTCATGGTTCGTATCTCCCTTGAGTTGTGCCGAAATGTCCATCAGTATCTAATTCCTTATTTTAAGCTGTTGAATTCTACTATGATTCATTGTCCATCACTATCTAATTCCTTATTTTAAGCTGTTAATTTCTACTATGATTCATTGTCCATCACTATCTAATTCCTTATTTTAAGCTGTTAATTTCTACTATGATTCATTGTCCATCACTATCTAATTCCTTATTTTAAGCTGTTAATTTCTACTATGATTCATTGTCCATCATTATCTAATTCCTTATTTTAAGCTGTTAATTTCTACTATGATTCATTGTCCATCACTATCTAATTCCTTATTTTAAGCTGTTAAGTTCTACTATGATTCATTGTCCATCACTATCTAATTCCTTATTTTAAGCTGTTAAGTTCTATTATTATTCAAGGTATAATCTTTGAAACAACAAGATATTCAAAGACGCATCAGTAAATTAATAAATGTAAGGATGTATGAATAGTTTATCTCACATCTTTATTTGCAATATTATATATAGACGAGATAAGGACCCTGCGTTTAGCATCGTAAAATATATTTAAGTAATGTTCTTTTTTTTCAGTGCGTGCAATACTCTTCTCTCATTATACAGTGCAGCTAATCCTTGTTGAAAATTGCCAAGGAATAAAATTACGACAAATATTGATACTTACTTAAGGTGAGCTTATTTTCAAGTTTATTTATCTGCATATTACATTGTTCAATGGCTTCATGTTTAAGTGTTAAAGAATTCGAAACATGAGATTTAGCCTCGCATACATATTGCTCTTGTGCGATGACATCAAATTAATCCGAGTAGCAATTTTTTTTATAAAAAACAAAACAAAACAAGTTTAAAATACACTTCACCTGTATGATTTCTTTTCGTCGCACAAGTTCTTTTAAGGCCTAATTAAAAAAAAAAAAAGAATTACAATGTGTGATCTGTAAGCAGCATAAAACTGATCTGTAAGTTCTCTGTAACCACAGTGACACGAAATGTTTCTCACATAATATTTGATTGTAATGTAAACAATACATCAGCATGGAGCATCAGCCACTAAAAGAACTAAACCAGATGATTTAAAGTATTAGTTCCAAACCTTTGCAGAGAAAATGGTTTCAAGTATTATAATCTTTGCTAGCCAGCCTAAACACGGGTCATCAAAGTTCAATCAGAGTTATCTATGAGCTCTTCATATCTGTTGAAAGAGCGAATCATCTACACTTCTTGCATCGATAAATGCCACAGCCTGGTATCAACTGACCAGGGCAGTCGACATTATATAACGCTCATCAAGTTACAGGCTGTCTGGCCTATTGTGATGGCACGCCAGGACAAACAACTCTGCATGCTAAGTCCATACACTGTCCCCAACGGTCGGTCAGTTTGAATGACCAGAGAGATAAAGTACTAAAGGGTCAGCCGGACAATAATTGCGGACGCCTAGCTAATGCAACGTTTATGCGAGATTTGTTCAAGAATCCAAGAGAGAACTGGGAATTCATTGAACTTTTTTCGGTTACCTAAATTAGTTCCACTCCTGTTTTGACCCGATGTTATCGTGACCTTTGAGTTAACTGCCCACACTGAGAGCAGAACTGACCATTCTCTGTGAGGTCAACACCCACAGAGGTATTTATTGTAGTGTTTCTACAACCGAAAACAGCCCTTGGCATCTTTGGCGCGGTTCAAGATAACTTTGATTTAAAGTTAGTTCGATTCATTTTTTCCAAGCGATCTAAATTTCAAAGCCGCACAATACGATGATCTATAGCTTAGGTTTAATGTTAACAAATCTCTTACTGACGATGATCTATATCTTAGGTTTAATATTAACAAATCTCTTACTGACGATGATCTATATCTTAGGTTTAATGTTAACAAATCTCTTACTAATGATGATCTATATCTTATGTTTGATGTTAACAAATCTCTTACTGGCGATGATCTATATCTTAGGTTTAATGTTAACAAATCTCTTACTGACGATGATCTATATCTTAGGTTTAATGTTAACAATCTCCTACTGAAGACGTGCTCTGTCGAAGTAGCTCAGATGGATCAGTTGGTAAAGCGACGGGCTGCCAATGCGGACGTACATCGTTCGTATCTCAATATCGAATCACCTTATGCCTGTCTGTTGAGTTTGATACAGTCTCATCCTCTGTAAAATTGTTTTTATTTTGTTGATGGTTATGTCTTTTGTACTACTTCCTCTTCAATTTTTATGTCTGTCTTTTGACTTTGATACAATCTCATCCTCTGTAAAATTGTTTTTACTTTGTAGATGGTTATGTCTTTGGTACTACTTCCTCCTAAATTTTTATAAAATGAAATGAATTGAAAGATAATAAATATAACTCAACTCTGTCGAATTTGATACAATCTCATCCTCTGTAAAATTGTTTTTACTTTGTAGATGGTTATGTCTTTGGTACTACTTCCTCCTAAATTTTTATAAAATGAAATGAATTGAAAGATAATAAATATAACTCAACTCTGTCGAATTTGATACAATCTCATCCTCTGTAAAATTGTTTTTATTTTGTTGATGGTTATGTCTTTTGTACTATACTTCCTCCTAAATTTTTATCAAATGAAATGAATTGAAAGATAATAAATATAATATCTCAAGCCAATCAAAATCGCTTCCAAACTCCTCCATTCCTCCTTCTCTTCAACATTTCATTTCAATCAGTATCTCTTTTTCCCTCTCCTTCTCTTGCGCTTTTCTTTCTTCTCTCGACACATATTGTCTTTAATTTTCCTCCCTCTTTCTTTCTGTGGCATTGCTGATATATTTTTCTTCCATTTATATCCCTGTTTCTTTTTGTGACCACCTACCCTTTTTATTTCTTTACTACTTCCCTCTTTCTTCAAGTATTTTTCGGCATCTGTTTAAATTTTTAACAAAACCAAAAAAAAATCAACCGATTCCCTGTTTCTCAATTGTCTGCACTATCTAACTTTTTTTCTTTTTCTCTCTTACTCTTATTTCTTTATTTATTTGATATAACCCGTCTACAAAAAGTTGGTCCCAAGCCTTCTCTGCCATATCAAACAAGCTCCCATCGGACTTCTTTTCATTTCCCCTCTCGAATCTTATTCGCTAGGTAATCCCTTCTACTTTAAACTATCTTTTATATCAATAATGTAAACTATCTTTTATATCAATAATGTAAACTATCTTTTATATCAATAATGTAAACTATCTTTTATATCAATAATGTAAACTATCTTTTATATCAATAATGTAAACTATCTTTTATATCAATAATGTAAACTATCTTTTATATCAATAATGTAAACTATCTTTTATATCAATAATGTAAACTATCTTTTATATCAATAATGTAAACTTTGATCACTATTACTACTACATTCTCGGCTCTGGTCTCCAAAACCTTTTTCTTAACCTTGTATTTAAAATGTACTTTCTCTCTCTCTACTCTCTGTCTCTCTCTCTGTCTGTCTCTTTCTCTATATCTCCCTTTATCTAGCTCTCTCCGTATCTCTCTTTGTCTTTATTTCTTTCTGCGTATCTCCCTTTCTCTCTCTGTCTCTCTATCTCTCTACCTCTCTGTCTCTGTCCCTCACTCTCTGCCTCTCTCTCCATCTCTCTCTGTCTCTCTCTATCTCTCTCTGTCTCTCTGTCTCTCTCTCTGGCTTAATTCTTCACACATCAAGTCAAATATTGTCCGTCATCCTCCCACCCTTTTTCTTTTTTTTTTTTTTTTTTTTTTATTGTGCAACTCAAGTCTATTTGAATTGATTGAACCGTAACCGAAGCCCCGTAACTCGAGTTAAAAATACCGTAAACTTGACTTGGTTTCTTTTTTTTTTATTATCCCGATGCAAGACCAAACCGTGACCTGATTGCTAAGGTGCAGCACTATGTAATACAACATCGACTTGTCAAAGAAGTTCAGAAAAACGTTTTAAATAGTACGTGGTACACTATAAAAAATATAAACAGTAAGTGGATTTTTGTCCCTCTTGTGTTTATTCTTCACACAATGTTACAGCTGATTTCACGCTTACTGAGTCTTTGAGAGATTTGGTCTTTTTTGACGTGGTTGTTGTCAGTTTTAAAGCCTTTGCCATTGAACCAAAGATTTTTTCAGGCGTAGATTTTC
Organism: Elysia crispata; assembly: GCA_033675545.1. NCBI lineage: Eukaryota > Metazoa > Mollusca > Gastropoda > Plakobranchidae > Elysia > Elysia crispata. The sequence continues at coordinate 166,219 of JAWDGP010004149.1, read as the reverse complement.
TACTCTAACTGTCAATTTATTACTTGAAAACTGAGAAAAGTCTTTAATATGAAACAAAAAAAAAACAAAAAACAAAACAACAACAAACAAACAAACCCAAAAAACCAACCAACCAACCAACCAACCAACCAACCAAAAAAAAAAAAACAAAAAAAAAACAGTACATATGAAAGGGGGGGGGGGAAGAAAGAGTAAAGATTGACAAGATAGATAGAGACAGAGATAGAGAGAGAGATAGAGAGACACATTGAGAGAGAGGGAGAGAGAGAATGACAGTATGAGAGAGAAAGAGAAAGAAAGTGAGAGAGAGAAATAGAGAGAGAGTTAGAGATAAAGAGAGAGATAGGGAGAGAGATACAGACAGACAGACAGACAAACAAAATACAGATAGTCATTGACACAGACATAAAGAGCTGCACAGAGAGGGAAATTAAATGCAGGACGAAAATTCAAAACGTAGTTTATCAGATTCAGTAAAGGAGAATCAATGAGAGAGAGAGAAAGAAGAAAAGAGAAAACGGGATAGAAAAGGCCGAGAGATTGCTAGAGACATACATACACACAAGATCCGAGAATAACGAGATACAAAACAGACAACAAGATTTGTTGCTAAATGAAGGTCCTTTAAAGAATCAAAACTCTCACCACAAGGCGTGTAGATCCTGGCAGGCGGCGTCACTCTGTGCGGCATCTTAGGAAACGCCTGTTGTTTGGCGGAAGTTTGAACTGGTGGCAAATACGCAATGCGCATGTCCGTTTTTTAAAGTCTGCATGGCATGTCTGGGTAATGTATTCTGTTGTAAGTTCTATTGCATTGTCACATAAGACTTGCTTCTGACCAAAACTGTTTCGACTATAATATTAACATGGGTACAAACATTAGATTAGATAAACTTTTATGTGCATGATATTCAGCGTCGACTGGAGCTAGTAGTGCTCGTTGGTTATTTTATTCTCGTCAATACATTTTCTAGGCGCAAAAGGTAATTCTAGTCAGGTAATTACTTTAACACTTCATGTCTTTTTCCTTTTCTTTTTTCATGAATTTTCAAATATTACTTTGACATTCTTGGCAAGAATTATAGCCTAGTTTCTTGGAAGAAGAACAATAAGCTTACCAGTATTTCAAATGTTTGTTTTTTTTATGGTAAAAGAGCGAAATGAATGCCCATGCGTGTCCAAACGTAAAATCTAACTGACTGGTTGAGTTGCGCTGTTGCACCATCTATATATTGCACCTAAATCTGAAAAGAAGCGCAATTCTGGAACGCTTCAATGCCCGTTCCCAACAAAATGATATCAGCTTTTTGTGTATTGGCTCTGTCGACCCGGCGACACATTACTGTAAAGATGAGTTTATGGGGTTCGAGCTCACGGAGAAAATCTATGCGAGTATTAGGTCAGGCGGTCTAACATCACAACCACTGGTGCTCTTCTCCCTTAGGCTGGAAGTGAGCATTTTAGTAGTGTCCAGATTTGTAAGAAAATGTGCTATACCATTTATTATTTCTCTATAGCGTTAATAAGAACAAAAAAAATTAATTAAAATAAGAGTTTATGAAAGAATACAAGTGCGGTTTTCAAAATGTTATTGAAAATGAAGGCCTCAATGTCCACCTACGACGTTTCATTGTCCAACACCTAAGTTTGCTGCAGCCTTTTGACAGCTGCTTGGGCCGAATGAACCAGCTCGTGTAACTTACACTCCTAGTGGAAACTTCGTGCAGCTATGCAAAATTGTATTTTAATTCCCCGTTGTTCCAAATTAACCATACTAAGAAGGATTATTTTCGAACGATACAGGTTATTTCTCAGCTGAAGCTACCAATAAGGCAAGCATCAAAGTTTCTCACCCTGAACGTTGTTACAATAGAAGAGGATTTCTGTAAAACATTGAGCCTTATATCAAATGAGTGCAATCTAAAGAACAATAAACTGAATTATTCAGTTAAAAACACCAGGCCCTCATTTAGTCTGGTCCCTCAAAGTCATTCAGAATAAAATAGAAGTCGAACCAGACGTAACAATCTTACAAAAAGTGTTATGTTGAAGAAAAGGTCCATGAAAACAAAAGAAAGATTTTTTGATGAAAATTCTTTAATTAAATTTAAACTTTGAAAGTCTTGATTCTTCAGTTGAATATCTTCAATAACCATGATAATAACCGAATAATAATAATAATAATAATAATAATAATAATAATAATAATAATAATAATAATAATAATAATAATAATAATAATAATAATAATAATAATAATAATAATAATAATAATAATAATAATAATAATAATAATAATAATAATAATAATAATAATAATAATAATAATAATAATAATAATAATAATAATAATAATAATAATAATAATAATAATAATAATAATAATAATAATAATGATAATAATAATGATAGTAATGATTATGATGATGATGTACAATATCTCTGTCGCTCCGGCTGTCTCGCTGACAAATTTCTACTCTTCGCTTCTCTTGTCTCTTGTACCGGTTTGTCTCTGCCCATCTCTCTGTCTTTCTATTTCTCTTTTTCTCGCTTTATCTTCTCTATCTCCTTCAGTTTCATCTCCAATATATTTTTCTCCTTTCTCCTCGTCACAGAATTCTCCTTTATCTTCCACTTAAAATCTCTGGCATGACTTTAAAGTTCTGTGAATACAAGTCATCTATTCCTTCCTTTCTCTTTCTCTGCCTCTCTCTCTCTCTCTCTCTCTCTCTCTCTCTCTCTCTCTCTCTCTCTCTCTCTCTCCCTCTCTCTCTCTCTCTCACACACACACACACACACATTCTCGCATTGACATTTACAATTACAAAGGTTTACCTTCCTTGCAAAACTCCCTTTGACCCACCTTCCTTGTCATTTTCACCTCACTCTCTCTCTCTCTCTCTCTCTCTCTCTCTCTCTCTCTCTCTCTCTCTCTCATTCTCTCACGCACGCACACACACAGTCCTATTACAAACACAACCAAAAGTCCCATCCCGCACACGTATCACCGTGACAGTTCATCTGCTATTCAATCTATATTCCACTTCTAATAATCGCTTTCTCCCTTATTCCCCAAACTTTCAACTCTAGAGCCGTTATATTGCTGTTGTGCCTTTAGGTGGTGCTCGCACTGCTGTTGACGCTGGTGCTGACGATGACAGCACGTGCTCTGTGCCATTCGGGAACCTGTGGATGAATAGGAAGTAAAGTTTTATCAATCAATTAGGTACCGTGCTCTATACTAGCGTAGGAGATCATGACCTTCCACGGCTCTCAATTCCTCTCCGTCTTCATCGCATCTGTCACTCGTCCTACGTGTAGCCCTGCTGCGTTTTCCTACAATCATTACAGTTGTCACCAGATCTTCTAGTCTCTCTCTTTTCGTCACATGGCCAAAAAAAGCTTGCCTGAAGTTTACGTGTTCTATTTGTGAGTGATCTTGTTGTGTCGGCTTCTCAGTTCTATTTGTGAGTGGTCTTGTTGTGTCGGCTTCTTAGTTCTATTTGTGAGTGATCTTGTTGTGTCGGCTTCTCAGTTCTATTTGTGAGTGATCTTGTTGTGTCGGCTTCTCAGTTCTATTTGTGAGTGATCTTGTTGTGCCGGCTTCTCAGTTCTATTTGTGAGTGATCTTGTTGTGTCGGCTTCTCATAACACTTTTTCGTTTGATTCCTTTGTTAGTTCATGAGAATCGTAGCATTCTCCGAAGGAACCGCATTTCT